>JAPYYV010011310.1:0-10846 GCA_030522625.1 Copidosoma aretas | reverse complement strand
ATGTTTACAGAATCAAAACGAATCAAGACGTGTTTGAAAGGCTACTTATAGCTTCTGACATATCATTTGCACTGCATATTAAACGACTGAAACGCAGTACAAAGCTTTTAACTCAAGTAGTAAAAAAGTTACTGTACATTGATCAATGTGAAGAAATAACTTTGGATGATTTTACCGACCTCGGTGATAGTAGCTAGGTTGAAAATTGATAACTGTAAAAAGAAAAACAATAAAATAAATTTGTATTGCTTCCATAAATTTTATCAAACCATATTGAACGGTGGTAAACAAAGAGTAAAGGGGTGAGATCTGGAAATTTCGACCTCAAATTCGTTATCAGCGACCCAAAAAACTATAAATAAGATACGTGACTTTGTTATCAGGAACGATTTTCAAATATTCACCCTAGGGGTAGTAAATAAGGGGTGAAGGGGGTGAGATTTCAAAATTTCGACCTGATATTCGTTATCAGCGACCCAAAAAACCATGAAAAAGATACGTGACTTCGATATCAGGAACGATTTCCAAATATTCACCCCAGGGGTGGTAAATAAGGGATGAAGGGGGTGAGATTTCAAAACTTTGACCTCATATTCGTTATCAGCGACCCAAAAAACCATGAAAAAGACACGTGACTTTGTTGTCAGGTACGATTTTCAAATATTCACCCCAGAGGTGGTAAATAAGGGATAAAGGGGGTAAGATTTCAAAATATCGACCTTATATTCGTTATGAGCGATCCAAAAAACCATGAAAAAGATACGTGACCTCGTTATCAGGTACGATTTTCAAATATTAACCCCAGGGGTGGTAAATAAGGGGTAAAGGGGGTGAGATTCAAAAATTTTAACCTTATATTCGTTATCAGCGACCCAAAAAATCATAAAAATGACTGTTTTCTCGTTTAGGTTATTGCATAGTTTTTAATATCATTGACGCGTATAAAGTTTTTACAAAAATGGCCACCTTTACCGTGCGACCACGTGACGTCATCAATCCTTATTAAAAAAGCCGGTATCCTATCTTTTAGTAAATAACGTCAGGATCAATTTAAGCCCAAAAACCTGTATATAGCTGTAAAATTGGCTTGAATCGAGATTTTTGTCCACTCTTCGATGATCTCATCCCATAGTGCGGCAGCAAGTTAATAATATAAGTAAGTGAATTATTATAAAAAAAAAAAAAACCTTGATCCTACGCTTTTATACTAAGTATCTAGAAGGACAACAAGTAAATAATATCGTACTTAATAAATTATTATAAAAATAACAAGTTTTCCTAAATCCCAAACTTTTAAACCCTGTAACCTGGGCGGCAGCGAGTCAATAATATAATGAAAAAAAAAGTTATAATGAAAATTACAAGATAACCAAAATTTCAAGATTTTTAAACTAGTAACCCGAAAAACAGGGAGTAAATGATCTAGAAACGCATGAATTATTATAAAAATAACAATTTTTATCAAATCTGAACATTTTAACCCAGTTACCCGAGGGGCAGCAAATAGTTAACATATTAACTGCAAAGTTATTATAAAAATTACAAGATAACCTCAATTCCAAGATACTAAACCCAGTAACTCGGGGCAGCGAGTAAATAAAATAGTTAAAAAAAAATTACTATGATAAAAACAAGATAACCAAAATCCCATGCTTTTGAACCCAAATCTCGGGGGTCAGAAGGTAAATAATATAGTAACTCGTACATTGTTCGGAAAATTATTAGTTATTTTAAATACCAAGCGTTTTGCCCCTTACTCCAAGCGGCAGCAAGTCAACAATATCATAAGTAGATAAAGTGTTATAAAAATAACAAAATAACCTGGATCTCAAGCTCTTAAACCTAGTATACCAGGGGATACCAAATATATAATATAATAAGTAATGAAACTATTATAAAAATAACAAGTTAAACAAGATCCCACGCTTCGAAATTTAGAAATTCGGAACACAGCGAGCAATTAATATAGTAACTAAAAAATTATTATGAGAGTAACAAGTTTTTCTATATCCCAATCTTTTTAACCTTTTAACTCCGGGGTAGCTAGTCGTATTTTTACAATAATTCATTAGTCACTGTATTAATTATTAGCTGCTCTTTGTCACTAAGTTTAAACAATTAGGATTTAATAAAACTTGTTATTTTCATAACATTTTATTACTCGCTCCATTATTTATTTGCTGTATTTTGGGTGAATGAGTTAATAAGCTAGAGATTTAGGGTATTTTGAAATTATCATAATAATTTATTTACTTTCGATTTGCTGACTCTCTGCCGCCTGGGTCGCAGGGTTTGAGAGTTTGGGATTTAAAAAACCTTGTTATTTTTATAATAATTTATTAGATACTGTTTTAGTAACTCGCTATTATCTTGGTTACTTTGTCAAAAAGCTTTGAATTCAGGTTATCTAATAATATTATAATAATTTATTTACTTATTTTATTATTGAGTCGCTGCCACCCGGTTATTAGGGTAAAAAGCTTGATGTTTAGGAAAATTCGTAATTTTCATAATCAGTTGTTTCTTACAATAATATTTACCTTCTGTCCTCTGGGTTACTGGTATAAAAAGCTTCAGATTTTGTGTATCTTGTTATTTTCATAATAATTTTTTTTTATTATATCAATTACTGGCTACCGCGGATTACTGGGTTTGGAAGCTTAGGATTATGGTTATCTTGTTATTTTTTGAATCATTTATTAGTCACTGTATTAATTATTTGCTGCTCCCCAGGTTACTGGGTTAAATCACTTAGGATCTAATAAGACTTTTTATTTTCAAGATAATTTATTAGTGACTACGTCATTTACCCGCTGTTTTTTGAGTTACTGAGTTAAAAAGCTTGAGATTTAGGTTAACTTGTTATTTTGATTATAACTTATTTTCTTATTATATTATTGTCTCTCTACCGCCTGGTTATAGGATTAAAAGCTTCGTATTTAGAAAAAATTGTTACGTTTAAATTAATTTATTAGTTACTATATTAATTATTCAGTTCCCCCGGTATGATAGGTTAAAAAGCTTGGGATCCAGGTTATCTTGTTATTTGTATAACATTTTAGTTACTTTTCATATTATTAACTTGCTGCCGCTCGGTTGACGAGTTTAAAAGCTTGGTATTTAGAAAAACTTGTTATTTTAAGAATAATTCCCTAGTTACTATATAATTTACTTGCTGTTCCCCGGCTTTCTGGGTTAAAAATTTCGGGATTTAGGTTATCTTGTTATTTGTATAATAATTCACTTACATTCTGGATTGTGGACTTGCTGCGCTCCGTGTTGGACGGTTAAAAAGTTTGGTGTATAGGAAAACATGTCATTTTCATAGAAATTTTTAAGTAACTATATTTTTTACTCTCTGTCCGCCGGGTTACTGGGTTTAAAAGCTTGAGATTTTCGTTATCTTATAATTTTAATAATAATTTTGAAGCGAAGCTTTTTATGCGACGTTCGGGATCTCGGCTTGGGGAGTGACTTTCTAAAAACTGACACAATTTTGCGACATGGTCACGTGGTCCCTCTTTTCTCCGGGGACTCTCCCGTACATACCTATATATATATATATATATATATATATATATATATATATATACTGCGCTCGGTGACGCTCAAGTCTCACCGTTTGCCTTCGAATTCCGCTGCATGCATGTATATAGCCAGTGTTTAGTACTGCATATGCATATCACACTATTACAGTGTGGACTGTGGATAAAGTCTGCAGTGTTTGCACACTGCACGTCTATTTTTACATATGTTTTTCTGTGTAAGTGTGCATGTACGTGTATGTACTGTGTAAGTGTGCGCGGATGTGTGTATGTATATAATGCACACACTGAACAGTTAGTATTTTTATTTTAATGAAACATATAATCACCGAAAAATGCTTGTTTGTACGGCAGATCGATGCAGAAAGCAAATAATTACTAAACAGGTTTTTATATCATGAGTTACCCTCCAAATATTAAAAAAAACGTCATATCTAAAAAAGAAAGCAAGAAATACAAAAAATAAAAATTTTCACGGGTTTCCTAAAGGGAAAAAAAAGGTCACAGCGCACTAATAGAGAGGTGTTGAAATATGCGAAAACATTACCTTAAATTTTAGTGTTCTGAACGTATCTTCTTTAAATGAGAGAAGAAAATTTTGTAAAAAATTATATCATGTTCAGCAACCAATTACAAAAATTCAGAAATGATTTTCCATGATAATGCGTACACATAACCTGAAAATAGTAAATAATTCGATGCATCTTGAAAAGGAAGCGAGATAGACCAAAAATAACAATTTTAATGAGTTTTCTAAAAGGTAAAAAAATATTGCAGTGCACACGTAGAGAGGTAATAACTTATGAAAAAAAACCCCTAATTTTTAGTGTTTTTAATGTTTTTTTATAAAATCAAGGTGGAAAATTGTCGTAAAAATTATAGCATGTTTACAAATTTTTACAAATCTACAGAATAAGTTTCTCGTTTTCTTGTCAAAACGTAACCTGACAAATAATTTAAAATATGCTAATTAAAGTATAAAAATAACTTTTACTTGGAATGTTTGCCCTATAAATTTATGTTATAAGGACTAAATATTACATGAACATTATTGTATATTTAGAAAATTGTTGTGGTCATATCCTCAAATTATTGAAAGAGAAATCTCTTTAGTAGCTCTTGAGTCTGGTGATATAATCCCGATACATGTCAATACATTAATGATTCATAAACCCTCTTTTTTTCACCAAAAAACTCTCGCTATCTTTTTACTATGTACGTATTCAAACTATCTTCGAAGTTGTCCTTTTTACTGTGTATCTTACATGACACAATCCGTTCTTTTATTACCACTAACATCATACAGTACCGAGTACAGTACACGTGTCTACATGCACAAGATAGCTAATAAGAGAGTAAGCATCTTCGCTTCATCTGCGAGTTCCGAGACCTACACGCGTTTTTTTTTTAATGTATTATGTACTCGCTGCCGCAGATTACTGGGTTTGAAAGCTTAGGATTTAGGTTATCTTGTTTCTTTTATAATAATTTATTAGTCACTATAACAATTATTTGCTGCCACCGTGTTACTGGGTTAAAACGCTGGAAATTTAATAAAACTTGTGATTTTCATAATAATTTATTAGTAACTATATCACTCACTCGCTGTTTTGTGGTTGAGACTAGGTAAAAAGGCTTGATATCTAGGATATGTTGTAATTTTTATAATGATTTATTTACATACTATGCTATTTACTAGCTGACGCTCGGGTAGAAGGGCTTAAAAGTTTGGGATTTGGAAAAACTTGTTATTTTTATATTAATTTAGAAGTTACTATAATATTTACTCGCTGTCCTCCTGGTTACTGGGTTTCGAAGCTTGAAAGTTAGGTTATCTTGTTATTTTTATAATAATTTATTTACTAATTATAATATTGAGTTGCTGCCACCCGGTTGACGGGATTTAAAAATTTGTATTTAGAAAAACCTGCTATTTTTATGATAATTTTTTTGTTACTACATTATTTTCTAGCTGCCCATCTTTACTAGGATTACATTACTGGGTTCAAAAGCTTGAGATTCAGGTTATTTTCTTATTGTATGATAATTTATTTACTTATAATATTATTTACTCGCTGTCCCCGGGTCACCAGGGTCAATAGTTTAGGATTCAAGTAACTGTAGTATTTTTATATCAATTTATTAGACATAATATTATTAATTTGCTGCTTTTGTTTACTGGGTTAATATACTCGGGATTCAATAAAACTTATTATTTTCATGATATTATATCAGTAACAGTATCATTTACTCGCTGTCTTTCAGGTTACTGAGTTAAAAAGCTTGGGATTCAGATCATTTCGTTATTTTTATAGTAATTTATTTACTTTTTGTATTGCTGACTCTCTGCCACCAGGTCCGCAGGGTTAAAAAAAAAAGGATATAGAAAACCTTGTTATTTTTGTAATAACTGATTAGTTAATATATTATTGACTTGCTGTCCTCCTAATTACTGGGTTAAATAGCTTGGGATTTAGCTTATCTCGTTGTTTTTATGATGATTTATTTGCTCATTATAATTTCAAGTCGCTGCCGCCCGATCATAGGATTAAAGAGATTGGTATTTAGAAAAAGGTGTTATTTTTATAATAATTTATTTGTTACCTCATAATTTTCTAGCTGCCCTGCTTTACTAGAATTAAATTACTGGGTTAAAAAGCTGAGGATTTAAGTTATCTTATTATTTTTGTGATAGTTTATTTACTTTCTGGATTATGGACTTGCTGCACATTGGGTTGGAGGGTTAAAACGTTAAGATTTAGGAAAACTTGTTGATATAATAAAATTTTTTTACTTATGTTATTTATTTGCTACTTCCAGGGTTACAAGGTTTACAAGCTTGAGATTTAGATTATATTTCATTGTATAATGATTTATTTACTTATTATATTATTTACTTGCTGTATCTGGGTCACTGGGGTCAATAGTTTGGGTTTTAGGTAATTGAAGCATTTTTATAATAATTTATTAGTCATTATATAATTTGCTGCTTCTGCGTACTAGGTTAAAAACCTTGAGATTATATAAAACTTATTATTTTTATAATATTTTATTAGTTACTTTATCATTAACTCGCTGTCTTTCAGGTTACTGAGTTAAAATGCTTAGGATTCAGATCATTTCGTTATTTTTATAGTAATTTATTTACTTTCTGTATTGCTGACTCTCTGCCACCGGGTCTGCAGGGTAAAAAAAATAATGATATAGAAAACCTTGTTATTTTTATAATAATTTATGAGTTACTATTATTATGTTCGCGCTTTTTACCTAGTTAGTGGGTATAAAAGCTTGGTATTTAGGAAAACTTGTTATTTTTATAATCATTTAATAGTCACTATATTATTCACTCGCTGCCCCGAGTTTCTAGGTCTGAAATATTAGGATTTAGATTATCTTGTTATTTTTATAATAATTTACTTACTAATTATAATATTTAGTCGCTGCCGCCCGGTTATAGGGATTTAAATATCTGTATTTAGAAAAACGTGCTATTTTTATGATAATTTATTTGTTACTACATTATTTTCTAGCTGCCCAGCTTTATTAGGAATTAATTACTGGGTTTAAAAGCTGGGGATTTAGGTTATCTTGTTATATTTATAATAATTTATTTACTTTCTAGAATATGGACTCGCTGCCCCTTGGGTTGGTGGGTTTAAACGATAAGATTTAAAAAAACTTGTTGTTATAATAATAATTCTTCACTGATTATGTTATTTATTTGCTACTCCTTGGGATTTAGGTTATTTTTACATTGTATGATAATTTTTTTACTTATTATATTATTTACTTGCCTTCTCTGGGTCACCGGGGTCGATCGTGTGGGGTTTAGGTAATGGTAGTATTTTTATGATTATTTCTTAGTCATTGTATTTATAATTTGCTGCTTGTGTTTATTGGGTTAAAAACCTTGAGATTAAATAAAACTTATTATCTTTATAATATTTTATAAGTTACTATATCATTTATTCTCTGTCTTTTAGGTTACTAAGTTAAAAAGCTTGGGATTCAGATCATTTCGTTATTTTTATAGTAATTTATTTACTGTTTGTATTGCTGACTCTCTGCCACCGAGTCCGCAGGGTTTAAAAAATAAGGATATAGAAAACCTTGTTATTTTTATAATAATTAATTAGTTACCATTATTATGTACACGCTGTTTACCTAGTTAGTGGATAAAGAAGCTTGATATTCAGAAAAATTATTATTTTTATAATTATTTAATAGTCACTACATTATTTACTTGCTGCCCCAAGTTTCTGGGTCTATAATATTAGGATTTAGGTTATTTTTTGGTTTTTATAATAATTTATTTACTTTCTGGATTAAAGACTCACTGCCCTCCATGTTGAAGGGTTTAAACGTTAGAACTTAGGAATACTTGTTATTATAATTATAATTTTTTACTTATTATATTAATTATTTGCTACTTCCTGGGTTACTATGTTTAAAAGCTTAAGATTAAGGAAAACTTGTTATTTTTATAGCAACTGATTAGTTACTATATTATTGACTCGCTGTCCTCCTAATTACTGGGTTGAAAAGCTTGGGATTAGGTTATCTCGTTATTTTTATAATAATTTATTTTCTTATTATAATATTATGTCGCTGCCGCCCGATCATAGGTTTGAAGAGATTGGTATTTAGAAAAGGGTGTTATTTTTATAATAATTTATTTGTTACCACATACCTTTTTAGCTGCCCTGCTCTACTAGAATTAAATTACTGGGTTAAAAAGCTGGGGATTTAAGTTATCTCTTAATTTTTATAATAGTATATTTACTTTCTGGATTATGGACTTGCTGTTCCTTGGGTTGAAGGGTAAAAACGTTAAGATTTAGGAAAACTTGTTGTTAGAATTATAATTTTTTACATATTATGTTATTTATTTGCCACATTTTGGGTTACTAGCTTCACAAACTTGAGATTTAGGTGATTTTTTCATTGTATAATAATTTATTTATTTCTTATATTACTTACCCGCTGTATCTGGGTCACTGGGGTCAATAGTTTGGGGTTTAGGTGATTATAGTATTTTTAAAATAATTTCTTAATCATTATATTATTAATTCGCTGCTTTTGTTTACTGGGCTTAAAAACGTAGGGATCAAATAAAACTTGTTATTTTTATATTATTTTATTAGTTACTATACCATTTACTCGCTGTCTTTCAAGTTACTGAGTTTAAAAGCTTGGAATTGAGATCATTTCGTTATTTTATAGTATTTTATTTACGTTTTATATTGCTGACTCTCTGCCCCCTGGTCCGCTGGGTTAAAAAGTAAAAGATATAGAAAACCTTGTTATTTTTATAATAATTTATTAATTACTATTATTCTGTACACGCTGCGCACCTAGTTAGTGGGTAAAGAACCTTGGTATTTAGGAAAACTTGTTATTTTTATAATTATTTAATAGTCACTATATTATTTACTAGCTGCTCCGAGTTTTTTTGTCTAAAACATGAGAATTTAGGTTATCTTCCTATGTTTATAATAATTTATTTACTAATTATAATATTTAGTCGCTGCAGCCTGGTTATAGGGATTTGAATATCGGTATTTAGAAAAACGTGCTATTTTTATGATATTTTATTTGTTACTACATTTTTTTCTAGCTGCCCAGCTTTACTAGGCATTAATTACGGGGTTAAAAAGCTGGGGATTTAGGTTATCTTGTTATATTTATTATAATTCATTTACTTTCTGGATTATAGACTCGCTGCCCCCCGGGTTGAAGTGGTCAAACGTTAGAATTTAGGAATACTTGTCATTATAATTATAATTTTTTACTTATTATATTATTCATTTGCTTTTTTCTGGGTTACAAGGATTAAAAGCTTAAGATTATAAAAAACTTGTTATTTTTATAAGAACTAATTAGTTACTATATTATTGACTCGCTGTCCTCCTTATTACTGGGCTAAAGAGCTTGGGATTTAGGTTATCTCGTAATTTTATAATAATTTACTTACTCATTATAATATTAAGTCGCTGCCGTCTGATCATAGGGTTAAAGAGATTGGTATTTAGAAAAAGGATTTATTTTTATAATAATTTATTTAATACCTAATAATTTTCTAGCTGCTCTGCTTTACCAGGAATAAATTACTGGGTTAAGAAGCTGGGGATTTAGGTTATCTTATTATTTTTATAATAATTTATTTACTTTCTGGGTTATGGACTGGCTGCCCCTTGAGTTGGAGGGTTTAAACGATAATATTTAGAAAAACTCGTTGTTATGATAATTATTTTTTTACTTATTATGTTTTTTTTGTTGCTACTTCTTAGGATTTAGATTATTTTTTCATTGTATAATAATTTTTTTACTTATTATATTATTTACTTGCTTTCTCTCGGTCACCGAAGTCGATAGTTTGGGGTTTAGGTAATTGTAGTATTTTCATAATAATTTATTTATCATTATATTAATAATTTGCTGCTTCTTTTTACTGGGATATAAACCTTGAGAGTAAATAAAACTTATTATTTTTATAATATTTTATTATTTACTATATCATTTATTCGCTGTCTTTCAGGTAACTGAGTTACAAAGTTTGGGATTTAGATAATTTCGTTATTTTTATAGTAATTTATTTACATTTTATATTGCTGACTCTCTGCCACTCGGTCCGCAGGGTTAAGAAGTAAAGGATATAGAAAACCTTGTTATTTTTATAATAATTTATTAGTTACTATTATTATGTACACGCTGTTTACCTAGTTAGTGGGTAAGAAAGCTTGGTATTTAGGAAAACTTGTTATTTTTATAATTATTTATTTGTCACTATATTATTTACCTGCTGCCCTGAGTTTCTGGGTCTAGAATATTAGAATTTAGGTTATCTTGTTATTTCTTACTAATTTTTTGGACACTAGATAAATTATTGGCTGTTCTCTTAAGTACTGGGTTAATAAGCTTAGGATTTAGTTTATCTTGTTATTTCAATATTAATTTATTATTTATTATAATATTGAGTTGCTGCCGCCCGGTTATAGTGTTAAAAAGATTGCTATTTAGAAAAACGTGTTATTTTTATAATTATTTATCAGTTGCTATATTATTTTCTTGCATCCTCGGTTAACTGGGATTAAAAGCTTGAGATTTTAGTTATCTCGTTATTTTTACTATAATTTTTTGTTTATTATATTTTTTATTTGCTGCCTTGTGTCACTTGGTTTAAAAGCTTTGGATTCTGCTTTAATTAATGTGAAGCGTATCAGTGCTAGTTTTAGTTGATCTATCGTGTTCGTCTGTGGCGCAGATCGCTAACAAGCCACACTGAAGAGTCCAAGTTGGCG
>JAPYYV010011309.1:0-12807 GCA_030522625.1 Copidosoma aretas | reverse complement strand
TCGGCTCGTGGTGTTAAAAATCATAAGGTTAGTTCGGATTTTTTTTAGCCGGTAAAACCGAACAAACCGTAAAATATTCAGAAGCTCTGACGTCATATCCCGTGACATCGGTTTGAATATGACTTAAAATTTTAATAAACTATTATGAATTTATTACAACGTTTAAAAAAAAACTGTCTTATACGAATATTCAGTGCATCATAGACTATCGAAAAAAACAAAATTTAGAAATCATACAAGTTCTCTATTAACCGTCTTTGCACTGACCAAGATGTGATTTAGTACAAACCGCTTTGTGAAAGGTGCTCATCTGTGATATCACTTTAAATTGAATTATGTAATGTGACTCGCTACTGAAGCGTATTTTGTAACCACGACTGTGATATTACCTGTAATCCTATTTTGTAACCACGACTGTGATATTACCTGTAATCCTCTGTGTTTGTTTTGTACTTTGGACAAATAATAAATCAATCTATCTATCTATCTATCTATCTTTTTTTTTACTCACTTTTTCTCTCTCTCTCCTCAACTTACCGATGCTTCAGATACTTTGAAAGTTAAACGTATTGCACAGTGTCGTCGGGGAGTGTGCAAGCTCGTACGAAAAATTCATCCACAGCATCTTGCGAAAGATCGAGAAATAAGTATGAGTGTAGGGTTTTGTTTGCATCGAGATATGACTCAAGTTTTGGATCTTCCGGGTGAACTTGTTGCGCAAGATATAAAATTTGCGCTCGATCTGCTCGATTTTTATATACTACCATGTATTTCGTGTTTGAGCTTAAGTTGTGCTGTAATTTTCCTTTATGAAATGTATTTTGCGTAATGAAAATAGAACTAATATTTTTATGGTGACTTTCTTTCGTAAATAAATCGAGAATTACGTCGCCGCAAGACAATTTACGCATAAGATCGTCGAAATGGAGTAATTTTTTCTTTTCGTTGTTACTCGAGTAGTCGCTTGGTTGTGGTAACCCTTCCCTAAACTCTATCTGTACTCCGCTATCACACTTTAATTCTTTGGCGCACGCTTTTTGCCATTTGGTGTAGTAAAAAAGCACGCGATCGAAGTGCACGTCACACACTTTACCCACCTACGATAAAAATCTTTTTACGATAAATTTTTTCAACACCCTGTCGGTCCACACACGCAGCACGTACAGGGATGTTTCCAACGAGTATTCATTTCAAATACGTTACATTCATTTACCGCGATGGCGGCGGTGGCGGTGCTGGAGATTAGCTTAACACCGCTTGATAAGCTTACCACCGCGGTTACGAGCTGACTGCGTGCGTGGTAATAAACTTGCAAGTGGCCACACCGCGTTTTTGTAAGCTTATTCCCGCGCGCTCGCGCGTGCGGTCATGCGTGTTCGAGTCATCCATTATCATAAATATAGCTGAAAAAAAGAGGGTGAAAATTTTTTTTCTAGTTTCAGTTTTACAAAATTTTATTTTGTATAATTTATGTCTTGTAACCGAACGGTAAGGAATACAATGCTGTTAAATAACGCCGATTTTTAAGCACGATACAACAGGATTTTGTTTCTTTGGTAGTTACAAGCTTCGTGCATTTTTGTTCGGCAAATACGACACTTTAAAGTACTTGGAAAAATTCTGGGAGTGTCCAGACAACACAATAAGTTGCATCTTTTCTAACTTAATTTTTAATTAAGGTAATAAACAATTTATTGTTAAAACAAAAATTCTAGATAGGCATGTATATCTGCATAAGCATGGACCAGTACAAACAATCTATAAGAACATAAGTATACCTTTTTTATATCAAGCACAATAAACTGACAACATGAATTAGTTTTCTGTTTTATATCAGTTTAAATATTTACAAATTTTAAATACACAATTCCCGCAGAAGGACCTGCTCTTAATTTTGCCTCTTTTTGCAGATGGTAACGTTGTACTGTTTACATATCAACTTTTAGCCGTTCTCATTGTTATTAAGCTGCGTTTTCCCATGTGTTAGTAGCCATAAGTTAATTTTAAACATTTATAACTTTTATTGCAGATGGGTTATGTGGATAAGCTCTCTAGAATCACTAAAAGCTAACTACGTGGATCTTTAACATTTTTTCACAACTTAACGAATGATTCAGATGTTAAATGTGGAATATCGGCAAAAGCTTTAGATTTTTTTGAACAAATAGTAACGTTTAAATTTTTATTTCTTCGACTAACAATGATCGAAATTTTTGTTCGAATCGAAATTTTAAATACTGAATTACAAAAAATTGAATTTGATTATTCTATTGATAGTCCAAAACTACCACGACAATGAAAATTCCAAAACAATTATAATTCGGTAATTCTTCTACTCATATTTTTGTATCTCCGGAGTTTTATCGGAAAATGTACGTTTAAAGTTTCGATCAAGTTTTTATCTATTTAGACAACCAGTTTGATACGAAATCTTCGAAATTTTTCAAATTTTTAGAAAATTTTGTTGTAGGCCGATCAAGTGAAGTAAAAAAAGGTCGAATTTTATCAAAACGATTTCGAGGGAGATAAATTGATGCGTGATCGATCCTGTTTTTCGGAGTTCTCAAGCAGAACTGGCAAAAATAAAGAAAAGTTGAATGACGTAGTAATTTTTTTACGTAAAAATCCAGGGGGCATGGGACTTATACCAGAATATATACGATTTATTAGTTTACTGATGACGATTCCAGGGTACTCATGTACGAAGGAGAGAAGTTTTTCAACTCCTCGGTCAAAAGCTACACACGATCTACTATGACTGAAGATCGACTAAACCACGTAGCTCTAGTAAACATCTACTCCTAATCAGCTAATAGTTGAAATACTGAGCAGCTAATAAAAGAATTCATTTGTAAAAATAATAAACGCACTTCTGTATTCACTTCATCCAAAAAATAAATATTTGTGCTTTACATAAATAGAGCTATTGATGTGATACTTGATTTCATCACACAATAACTAATTCGTTGCATTTTTCAAACGATAAATGTATTTTTTTAAATTATAAAGCTGGCCTACACCAACTATTTCCAGAGTTATTGGATTAAAAATACTACTTCGTATATTTAATTCTAAAAGATAAAAATTAAACATTTAACGTTTGCAGTGCCATTATTATAAGTGAATTTAAAATAAATTAAAAAAATATGCAAGTTATTAGGTTGTCTAGAAACCCCCAGGATTTTTATGTTTAAAATATTATATTTATGGACTACTGGATCTCATTAAACTCAGAGCTCAACTACCATCCGAATTCAATCTGTTCTACCGACCCTGAACTGTGTAACTGTAAAAATAACGTTATTTGTATAATAGTCATTATGATTATTAGTATCACTATTAGCATTTTTTATTACAATGACTTGTTTTCACAGCTTATAAACTAGAATTCTCTCAATAATAATGAAACATATTTTTGATACCATTTTTTTTGTCATTCACAAAATATTTATGAGTGCATGGGAAGTTAGATGAATAGAAATAACGAAACTATATAGTTATCATTTCTTACAATACATTTTATGCCCACAATTTAGAGATTCGATACCAAGTGATCAAAAGTGTCCAAGCCGAGATAAGGGGAACGCGCGATACTTTATTTTGTTTTTTTGATTGCTCCAAAAAATAAAAAAAATGTATTCTCAAAAATCGCTTACCCGTCGTGAAAAGACCAATTATTTTGATCTGAACGACCTAAAAAAATATTACACATGGAGTTTTTGAGATATTGCGCTTTTTTTCATATTTTGTAATTTTGGAGGTTATGTTGACATTTTTTGGAAAACTGATTGATGCATATGAAAGGTAAAAAAAAATTACATCGAAAACATGTTTTAAGTATTTGTAAAAAATGTATTTAAATAGCATAATAGCTAGCTAAAAAGTATGGCCATTTTACACTCAAGCGGTGTGCTTGAAGAGTTGACGTGAAACGCTTCATATGAATCCGTATCATAATATAGTACGCATTGAGAAAGTTTTTCCAAGGCTTTGTAATGCGTTAAGCGAGCTTGTGCTGTCGTAAATGCAGCGATAACCACGTTTATGTTAGGAGACGGTAATACGCTTTCAGATTTGAACTGCCAGTTTACGTATGAAACATCATGATTGATTGTTAAACTATCAAAATCCTCTTTTTGAGGACGAGTAAGTAATGTTAAGAAATCTTCTCGCGATTTGACAATTTTGACTTGCTTTAATTTATTTCTTTGACAAAATTCACCCTGAAAAGAGTTCAAACATAATTCAGCAACTAATCACAAGCCTACGCTCTTCTTTATTTTGTAAAATACCAATTTTATATCCTCTTCGACTTCATATTCGTTCATGTATTGGAATTTTTTCACATCGTCGGTACACCACAAAAGCCACCCGCTAGCTTCTTGTTTGAGTTTTAAAAATGTATTAACTTACTCGGCAAAGAGGCCCCCGCAGCCGCTATTGTCACCTGATGTACTGGTTTTTTTTTTTATGACAATGCGTCATTTGGTTCTGCCAGATAATGTATATTGCGATTATACGATATCTAAGCTCAACAGCTTTACGCACTTTATCGACGACTAATGTACCGGTAATAGCGCGTTCTTCGATCTCTGTAATTGCATTTCAGCTGACGAAGTTGTTCACAGCAGGCTTGCCAATGTGCGAGAATTAATTGTCCTTGAAATTCAACGGGTAAAAAAAAAAGATGGAGATTTCGTGGTGGTAAAATCTTACATTTTATCAAGCCGTGAATGTTACTTAGGTTGTTGTTATTATTGTTCGTGAGAGTATCGCACTCGTTTCCAATATAAATTCGGGGATGTAATATTGGGAACTGACCTTTTTTGCATATGCAAGGATACAGCGAGCACATACCTACATTTCATGTTTTCACCAGATTTTACGTTGTATTCAGCGACTAAATTTTCCGTCCTACCCCAAAAAACGCATCACAAAGATCAATGGTTATTCTACTCATTATCGGATGATTCTTGACATACTCGTTGATCTCGGGATTTTCATTTTCCATCCCATCGAACGTACACTCTCACATTTCTTGAACTTCGTATCCGAATGATTTTATTTTGTTAATGTTTGTCTTTGTATTTTCATAAATTTCGTCAAAAGATTGTCCGTAGAACAATTTTATATCTTTATTTTCCCGGAAACAAGTTGGACAACCGTGCGTGTAACAAGCTTGGAATGAAAATACGATACCTTTTTCACCCGAATCGAGAGAAGGTGAAATCCGTCGACTCCAAATTTTGTCGACAACACGAACTCCCGACACTTTCCAGCGTGCATTATTTCACTTCCTATTTCGCGCTCGCGCTGCACCAACCATTGTACCGATTTTTGGGGAATGTCTGTCGATGCGACGATATCCGCACGTGGGAATGATTCCGATTGTTTTTTATTTCAAAATTTCGCTGAAAGGCCATGACCCACCACAATCAATAAATAATTTTCGAAAAGCTTTGCGAGCTAATCGTTAAATTTCTGGATCCATTCTACAATATTCCACAATCTTGACGCTAAAGTTGAATGTGTAATGTGAAAAATTCCTCTTGTACCAAGAATGAAAAGCCTTTTCGCACGTCTCGTGATAGTATCGAATGAGTAAAAGTCTCCATCGGGTAATTTTCCAATATTATTTTGGTTATTTAATGTATTAAACAAATGTGGAAAAAAACCCTTTTTTTTGCTGGGGGTAAACAAAAAGCTTTGGGTAGCGTGCTAAATTTTATTTAAAAGCAACTGAGGCTATCTATAAATTTTGTACGCCCGCAATGTAGCATAACAATGTTTTGGCCATTTAAAATTACATTGAGCTCGCAATTCTTGTTTTCAACAATCTTGCGAAGAATAAATTACCCATCGAATCCACGTAAGTTATAAGTGATGCAAATTATTTGGTCAAAGGCTATTTTTTTTCTCAATACGAGATTTAACAATTGATCCACCGGATTCTTTCAAAATATAAACTCTTTTCCACCACAACTTGTGTAAGATTGTCTGATTACATCGTTTTCCATACAATATTCGCAACATTGCTGTACCAGACATAAATTTGGCACATGCATCGTTGTAAAAGAGTCTTTTTGATACGTAAGGTCTTGCATCGTCTTAAAATCGTAGAATACAAACTAATTTTTTTTGCTCTCTTTGATTGATTTTGTTTTATTCGTTGGATGTAACAATGTTCGTTAGCGGTATGATTTATACGACGTCAATGCAACAATTATATCCAACTGATGATTTTTTTTATTTTTCTACACATTCATACGGTTGCAACATACTTTACATAATTTTGTATTACCCTTTTTGTAAGCCTCATCTTTTTTATGATTTTCAAAATAATGGAGGTTATAAAAATTTCTGTTACATTGCGTACAGTACACGGCATGAATGTTATTCGTATTGCATGCGGCGTGTGTAAAACACACATTTCATATCGTTAAACACTGGTGATCGTCGACAAAATTATAACGCTTATTGCATGCCGGACAAAAAAATCTTGCTCCTACAGCACCCGCTAGTTAAGTTACTGTATCAAAGTGTCCTACCCTAGAGTCGTACAGAATATACATTACATCGATAAAAACCAAGTTTTGCACGTTTATATAAACGCGTCCATCGTGAAAAGCTGGCTTCACGCTCCCAAATGACTCGATCAAATAAACAACGATAGCCATCCCACGAACGCTATAAAAATTTTTAAATTGTTGTATTTTATACATACGGCATCCATTATCCCGAAATCGTAACGTTACATGGCATTTTTAAAAGATTTGCGCTACGGGTTTGCATTTGTCGTCTATCATCGCGAATATTTTTCCATGTCTCACGATTTCCGTGGTTCCAAGCTTTCTCAGTTGTATAAATTTCTCTCAACGACCGTGGCAAACATTTTTCATCTGAATTTTTAAAGAGCATGATTAAACGTTTTGAAAATGCATCGATAGTTATAATTTTTCTGATTGTCCACCCCTGAACCCTACCCACTTTTACCCGCGTTACCGAAAGTTTGAAATCGTCATCTATATTAAATTCTATATAACTCTGTGCTAAACCATTCACTAGGGTCTACAGATCTTGAAATACAAAATTTTCAACCGGTCGGAAAGATATCCCCGCAGAACCACGTGAAAAAGTACCGCTTTGAATACTTACACCAATCATATCGTGATGGGATGCCGATACCGCAATGCGATTATGTATATCTCGAATAGTTTCTTTGAACCACACAATCTGGTTTACGTTAACTCGCAGAGTTAAGAAGACGTCGGAGGGTTTGGTTATGTGTCCTAATAAGCCAATTCACCATTTCACATTTTGATCCAATAATACTGAATGAAATTGAGTGAGATTTGAGAAATCAACTTAAAATTGATTACAGAATAGCGCTCAACTCTGGAACTTTCAGTAACATAATGATAAAATGTTTCTAAATAATATTTATTATTAGCAATAGCGCCAAGGGAACACTGAGTTTAAATGTTTTTATAAGAAGCAACAAAATTTTGAGAACAACAATAACCAGAGTTGAGCGCTATTCTATATATTTTTACTAGTAATTTAAACACTTTTTTGTTACATTCCAAATTGTAATTTCATTTTAAAACGTGAAACGGATAAACTAAAAAAGTATATTTCTTTCATCCCAATTCGGTAAGATTTTTAAATTTGGGCTAGGTTACACCAGTGCTCTCTCTCTCAACGCCCGTGCACGCGTTAAATAAACAGTCTGCTGCGCTGCCGTTGATGTTGTGTTGTTGTTTGAGGTTAAATGTACTATATTTATTTTAATAATTTAAGATATATATATTTCCTTGCAAAATAAATTGAGATGAAGTAATTATGTTTTCCCCACTTCGATAATACAGTGTGACTTGGTCCTCCGGATTCGGAAAATTAGCTACATAGTACATGAAGAATCCTGTTACTGTTAGTGTTTTTTTGTGTATGATCAAGCATAATTCTGCTTACATTAAATAGTAAAATCACTTGCTTATTCAAATAACTGGCCTGTACATGTATGTATACATATATATGAGAGCAAAGAAGAAAAAAAAGTGCCAGTAAACTAAGTATCATTCAATGCCAAGCATGGCCAATACTGCTTAGCTGTAGGCACGATTGTTATGGCTCTAACTGGTACAGGTAAATCATATTTTTTCTCATGTCCAGTGCTAATGACTTCCATGATTCACACTTCAATATTCCCTGGTAACCATTGTCTTAGGAAAAACTCTTGTATATCTTACTTGCTTAGATATTGATAATCAAGAAACTTTTGGAAGTCAGAGATCCTTTGGTTGTGGTCATGGCACCAGCTTTACAAATTTAGCAACAAGTAAATAAATCTTGAAAGGCGTGAGTATAAACAACTAATAAGATAATATAAAAGCATGGTTGAAATGAAAATTTTTGGTGAGTCTTATGCAGCGGACGATATTTAATTTTAGAGTATGCCTGTATAGTTGAGAAAGCAGAAAAGAGCAACTTAAAATATATCCAGGAGGAGTTAAAATTGTTATTGACATTCCAGAAAGACCTAATAATCTGGACAAAGTGGAAATTTAAATGTTAAATGTGTATCCTACTCCGGATGAAACTGATTGTATGGACCTGGGCTTCAAGGCACAAATCAAGAAAACTTTGTTCGATGTCCGTTCTGATAGTCACTCTGCGAAATTACAACATAAATTTGATAAACGAGCGAGCTTCACTGCATCAGCTGCCAAATCAGATCTGTAGTACTCTTTAACGATGTCTTGAAGATGAGTGAAAAGTGCATGTGTATGAGCATACTGCTGCTGTACTGCATGTAAGTATTATATGCCATCCAGCTGTCAGATTATGGTTGTGATGGTACTGTATTTGTGTTTTGATAAAACATTGCATAACTAACGTCTGAGATACTGTTTTATTCGCTACAGATTGCCTTACATGATTTCTGCAGGTAGCACAGCTTGTTGACGTTCTCAGACTATGAATCTACATCATCATACTTGGACATGGCAAGGATGGTAGCAAAGTCAAGGAAAATTCCAAGACTTCCTTGACCCCGGACTGGGTTCCAAAACAAAATGATCATATGACCAGTAAGCAGGAGTAAAGATATAAAAAGACTTCCATCACGGAGATAAAAATCATAGGGCTGTCCCATAGGTGCCTCTGGTGAAAGTCCTCTGAAGTGGGCACCAGTGTTCGCACTATGCAGTTTATGCCATGGCCTTATGTACACGATGAGTGTGCAGCCTGCGCTATAGCCATGGCAGTATAGTATAGCCGTGCACGGATCAATCTCATAGAGGCATCGGATTTTTTCCATTGCCCTCTTGAGATTTGACAAGTAGGAGGGGGGGGGGGGGGGGCTTACCGGAAAATTTTTTTCTAGTATTCTCCATCCCTTTCGCAGCTTGCACGCTAGTATACATATAGGTAGTGCGAGGCACGGGTAAGAGGGGCCACGTGTAGGCTCTGATTTGCTGAAGATGAAGAGAGTGGAGGGACTGGAGGGAGACTTCTACTCCTTTTTTCAAGTCAAAACACAGGAGAGCAATGGAAAAAATCCAATGCCTCCATGAGATTGATCCGTGGCTATAGAGCAGGCTGCACACTCATCGTGTACATGAGGCCATGTCATCAACTGCATAGTGCAAACTCTGGTGCCCTCTTCAGTAGACTTTTACCAGAGGCACCTATGAGACAGCCCTATGATTTTTCTCTTCGTGATCACACTGGTTAGATGTTTAGTATGCGTTATGAGCAAGCAATTTTAAAGTTGGACAAATTGGGAATGTAAATTGTTTTGCTATTGTAAAATGACTTGCTTGGACTATATATTTGAAAGCTGTACGTACTGTTGTATTGCAAATATTTTCTTGTAACTGCTATACAAAATTAGGTACAGTCTGATTACCAGTAATATAGATTTATATGATTTCACAATTTTTATAACAATATTTTCATCTTGCTGGGTTGGAGTCTTCATTCCAATGGAAAAATTCAGATCACATGCTACGGGATTTTAAAGCAAGATACATCTATCTGGCAAGAGAGAAACAGGAGTGACAGTACAATAGGGATAGAAAGTATATTCGTTTCGTGATTGGTACACTCGTTATGAGATGAACGCACATCTCTGATGCTACAAAAAAGTTCGCCGCCAAACTTGATCGACCATCGAGGTATCAATTATCGTTCAGGTCCCGTGATGTTCCCGAGTACAGGGTCTGAGATCCCCGCTTTTGATCTTGATAGTGAGACCAAACCCTCAGGACAACCGACCAAGGGAGATCAGTTGCACGTTTAAGGTCCCACCAGGTGAATCTCGTTCTCCACCCCTACAGACTGCACGCTAAA
Source organism: Copidosoma aretas (assembly GCA_030522625.1). Taxonomy (NCBI): domain Eukaryota; kingdom Metazoa; phylum Arthropoda; class Insecta; order Hymenoptera; family Encyrtidae; genus Copidosoma; species Copidosoma aretas. Next base: position 2,454 of record JAPYYV010011309.1, on the reverse strand, counting down.
GATTGCAGCATGACCGGCGCATTAATAAGTGGTTCAACGTCCACAGGCTCCCTTAATACCAAAGCCCATTTTGCTCAACGAGCCGAGGCTTGGCACCTCAAGGGGAGAAACTAAAATAGGTGATAGTGGAACAACGAGATGCATTTGATCGTAAGACCGAGAAAACCCGTCAACAGGGATTAAGAGACCAACACTTGATCGAACAGGTCGGTTGACTAAGATCCCTGTTGGACACCGACTCAGATGACTCTGGAGATACCCCGCTCCCTCAGTTAGTGGAATTAATGATTAAACTGGTGACTTAAAATGCGATATATTAGAACCATACAATGGTTACCAACCTAATATTTTGTTTTTACTTAAGTTGACTCAAAAAACTGTTCTTTTGCTGCAATAATGGCATACTACTAGTACTCCTAAATTACATTCAGTTGCATGCATATTAAAGCAGCTTATTTAATTTCGCCATAGTTTACGTAAAATATGGTTTGGATATTATTAATCGAAGGTTGTTGTATCTTAGTTGTATCACACTATAAAATTGTAACTCGAAGACTTTGCAACTTATTTTGTAACTGGGCCCGTATGGGGATGGACAAGGCATGGTATTTTGTAGCTAATTTGTAGCTTTGCGATAAGCGTGTGGGGGTGGGTCGAAAAACCACCCCTGCCAAATTTGAGGCTGTTCCGAGGTACCAAAATCGAAAAAAATGTCACCAAACTCATTTTGGGGTTTCTACAAAATCTGTAGCTAATTTGTAGTAAATTTGAAGTGAAAAAATTAATTTTGTAAGGCCCTTCTATCGCCAAGTACGCACAGATTTGAGGTATATCAAGGTAGCTCGCCAAAGTTCCATGTAGGTTTATAATTTGTCGATAATTTGTTGCTAATTTATTACTTCAAAAGTAATTTTGTCGCTTGTTTCAGTGGACAGATACAAACAATAATGCTAGCTTAAAATCGAGCTCTGGCTCTATTCCTTAAAATTCCATATCATAACCTAAATAAATTGGGACATAAAGAAAAATAATTAAAAAAAATTTTTTTTTTGACAAAAATAAGTATTAAGTCGTTTATCATCAGGTTTTCAATCATGAATTTACAGTCTGTTAATAAAAATTTTAAATGATGTATACAAAATGGCGGCAAAAATTCAAACATTTTGCATTATTTTGCTTTTTTCCACATAAATTGATACACATGCGTATTTTTTAAATCCTTAGATATGAATTTGTCTCTTGTATTTTAAAATTCAAAGTGGCGGATACAACATGGCGGCCAGAATCAAATTATTTTGCTTTTCTTTGGTTTTTTCCATATAAATTGATAAATACACTTATTTTGTTTATCTCTAATGACTAATTTATATCTTGTATTTTACAATTTAAAATGGCAAATACAAAATGTCGGCTAAAATCTGGATCTTTCTTCCTAAATTATTAAAATATTATATTATATTAAAAGTTTTATTTTGGAGTTTTCTAATACAAATTTCATGTTTGTTACTAAAAATTTAAAATGTAACGTACGATATGGCAGCCAGGAAAAAAATCCTTCAAATTTTTTATTATAAAAATCAGTATATCTAGAAATTGTGATAGCTAATTAAGGAAGTAATGTTTGTTTTATAAGATAAAACGTTGTAAGAAAAAGATAAAATTAAAATGACGTTTGATTATTTTCTTTAAAAGAGTATGTTTTTGTAGTCACTAAAAAGAATCCCAAAAGAAAATAGTCGTACTATTTACTTGTCTGATTTTCGTTTTCAAAATTTATCTTGATGAATACAAACATGTTAATAATATGTAAAGGATTAAAAATTTCTAAAATTCCTTGAATTTTACAATCCACTAAACATATAGATATTGTTATTAGTTAATAACTGTGACAAAATGTCAGATGGAAATACTGTTCCAATTCTTTCAAAATCATTTTTAAAGTCTCGTATAGGTAATTTTTTTCTAAAATTACAATTACAGAAGAATTATTTGTGTCACTTAATAATCTATTCAATTAGTGATTTTTTTTATATTTAGATTGTTCAGTTTAGGTTTTAGCATAACTCTCATGGTTCCTAAATGTCTTAAATCAAACTTAGAAATATATATATTTAATAATTACATCCAACCTTTATTTTTAATTCATCAATATGTTACTGACGATGATATTTTCTCTTATAATTGTTTGGTTATCGATGTAAGTACTGTAAGAATCACAAGGTTGAAATCAATAATTCTAAAGAGGTATATAAATGTGATTCTACTTTAGTTAGACCACAAATAAATTAGATTCATCAAGGACAGTGTATGGAAGGAGTTGATAACAATTGATGATATTTCGTAAACCTCAAGACCTACTTCTATTGCGATATTAGGCTTGTGTCAAACGCATAAATAAATAATATTCTTTTTTGCTTTGATAATAAATTTGTAAATTTTGTTTGTAAAAAACGC
>JAPYYV010011308.1:0-10847 GCA_030522625.1 Copidosoma aretas | reverse complement strand
GATTCAAAGTGTTCTCTAAAGGTAAAGGCCCTTGTTGTGTCCAAGGTGTCTTCTTATAGTCCCCCCAGCTTCAAAGGGTCCATGGTTGACACGCGGTTCGAGCGACTAGAGTTAGCAGATCCAGGGTACTTTAGGAACGATCCGGTTGATTTATTATTTGATGCAGCCACTCATGCTGCCATAATAGAAGGTCAGATTATCAAGGGTAAACCCAATCAACCAATAGCTTTGCTTTCTTCTTTAGGTTGGTTAATTTCAGGTCCATTCGCTGATAGTAAGACAGCTCAATCACTAGATAAAAGGTTAATAAATTTGCACTGTACAGAAGAACCAAACTTGACAGAACTTCTGCATAGATTCTGGGAGTGTGAGGAAATCCCTCTCTGTAAAAGAGCATTATCAAAAGATGAAAGGGCATGTGAAGAATTTTTTGTTGATTCATATAGTTAATGATTCCGGCAGATTCATAGTAAGTTAACCTTTCAAATCTCCTTCTCAAGCACTCTTAGAGAGGAGTAATGAGTCCTTTCGTATAGCTAAGGGTGCATTCTCTAGGTTAGAAAATCGTTTTAAAACAAATCCTAAATTACATGAAGGATACAAAGAGTTCATGCAAGATTATAAGGCTTTAGGTCATATGAAGTTATCTTCGGAAGGAGAGCCCGAGGCGTGGGTTTTACCTCATCATGGTGTTCTTAAAGAAACTAGTACCACAACAAAGCTTAGGGTAGTTTTTAATGATTCATCCACAACCGGGGATGGAGTTTCTCTTAATTCTAGTCTTCACACAGGTCCTAATTTGTTACCCAATTTATTCGATCTGCTTCTGAGATGGAGAAATTATCGATATGTCTTTATCTCCGATGCAGAAAAAATGTTTCGTCAGATAGAGGTCAAGGATTCTGATCAGAAATATCAGGCCATTCTGTGGAGAAATTCCCCATCAGACCCACTTATAGTGTATTATTTGAGTACGGTAACCTATGGCCTAGTGTGTTCTCCGTATTTGGCTTCTAGAGTTCTTAAATTATAAAATACAAAATTCAAAGTTAAATTTACTTTGGACATCATTTTAGTTAATTTTGACTATGTGATAATTATTGAATTAATTCTAATTACAAATTTAAAAAAGATTTAGAAAATTGCAATATACTCAATATTCAAATTAAAACTTTGTACACTTAAGGTATGACTAGTAAATTTAGCACTTGTGTTTAAATAAATCTTTAGATTGAAGGTAAACGTGAACACCTGTGACTATTTATTTTTTATTTTATTTTTTTATTTTTATTTGATGTCACTCATTTCTTCGTTACATCAACCCGGGGAATAAGCTTATTTTGTGTTTCATCAAGATTATTTAATTATATAGTTTAAATCGAGTTTATATTTCGTTCTTGATGCTTTCGACCCCTTAACGCATCAACCCGGGGGTTTTGTATAATATGCATAGATCCTTTCTTTATAATATAGTTTAGTTTGCGTGAGTGTTGCGGTATTGAACAACAAAACAATAATTAAACAATATCGGGGCAACAGCAGTACCATAGGTGGTGTGTACTTTCCACCATATCGATCGGACCTGTAGAAGCCCCGCACTATGTTCTCAAACGCAAAAATCGATGGTAACTTATTACAAAACCAAATATCTGAGGATAGAAAGTAGATGAAGATATTTTTTTTTTATTTTTTAGATAATTGAATTCCAAGAATAGAAAATAGTTTTGTCTTTTACATGAAAAACTAACCTTAAAAAATTTGGAAAACCTGTAATTTTGAAAAAAATTTAAAAATTAGTAGAATTATGTAACTAATTTGTTTTAACAAGTTTCCGAAAAAAGTTTTTAGCATATTTTATGCAAAAATATATTGTAAGAAACTTATTTACACTAGCTTCTTTTATTTTTAAAAGCTTCTGTTGAATTTGGTTTCATGTCTGCCTGTCTGCACGGAAGGAATACTGCGATGGATTTCTCAACAACATTCCGGTATCCGATCAGGCTGAAATTTTGCACACAACCTTGGTTCTTATGGGGATGGCGACCTAATAGTACGTGTTTACTTACCTATGTGCCCGTGGCCGATCTTGGTCCATGAGAACAACATGTTTTTTCAACTTATTTCGGCCCCCTGAACACGAAAAGAAAGGGTGGTTTTGCCAAAAAGTCGTTAGTAAATTTTTATTGATAAATCGAGAAACTTGTTTTTTTTGGTTCGAAAATAGTATATTACGCAACTAGTGTGAGGCGAACGCGATTGACGCATGCGTGTTAGTTCACGCCCGAGCGGAGCGAGGGCACTGAACTAACACAAGTGCGTCAATCGCGCTCACACGTGTTGAGTATACGACTTTACGACAAAAGTGCCGCGGGGCTCGACCAAGTCAATGTTTTACAGAATAATCTAATTACCGTCGTTCGACCATAAATCTTTCGTTGATTCAGTAGTTTTCCCTTTCATGTATCTATATACGTATAAAATAATGAAACGATGATGGTACACAAATATATTGAACATCAAAATAAAAGTTATTAATAAAAAAAAAAATGCGACGTTTGGTGCGACGTTTGGAAAAAATAATTATTTCAAGTTTTATATGTAATTTTCATTCATTGTGTTTGATTGTAATAATTATTAACATTAATAGTGACTTTACAATCATTTTAAACAAAAGTACATGCCCGAACTAACTAGACTATCGTTATCCATGATTACTCAATCACATGCAAAAAACTGACAAACAACTCAGATCTATTGAAACAAAAATAAAACTACTATCCCATTCGTTCACGACGGATAGACTTGCGACTCATCTGCTTGCTGGCTGAGAGACGTGTATCTTCTTCCCGCTACGCTTCTCCCGTTTGTACCTCAATCACTGACTGTATCCGATCTATACACACTAGGTTAGTCTAGAAGTATATATATATATATATATATATATATATATATATTATACGTGTAAGCGCTGCCCACGTATCTATATATACAGATGTATTACCGACAATACCGACGGCTGCAAATTTCCCAGCGCACACTGCTAGAAGCGTGTGTAAATCGAGGTCTTTAGAGCCATAACAGATGGCTCTCAATTCGAGCCCCACGCACGACGTGTCGAAAAACTTTTTTCGCACATTCTTTGGCTTATTTCTAACGTAAAAGGTCCCTCGTAAATTTCTCAAAAACTCCGTTTTGAAGCAAAATATTTCTAAAGAAAACACGGGTTTTCTTCGATTTTTATCCGTGTATTATTCAACTATTACTGCATTACTTTAAACTCACCAGGGCTGGAATTTTACCTCAAAGCCAGTTCTTTTGGATGAAAAAGGATTTAAGACCGTTTACTGTTGTTTAACTGAGATTCGATCGATCAACGCATGCTTCTTTTTATGCTCGTGCGTGCCATTGATAACAGCCCCAAAAATAAGCATGCGTCGATCGATCTTATCTCAGTTGCACAATAGTAAATGGTCTTGAATCTTGTTTCCTCCAGAAGTACTTGCTTCAAGGAAAAATAAAAGCCCTTGTTAGTTTAAAGTAATGCAGTAATTGTTGAATAATACATGTACGAAAATCGTACACTGAGAGAATATTTGGGCATCCTTTGCTCAAGCATGTGCATGTACTACACCAAATTATCTTTCAGCTGTTACCTTAGTCACTTGTGCAGTAGCTGCAAAAGTCAAGGAAGCTCGCACTCCAGAATTCTGCAGTAGTTGCACAAGTGTTGTGCAACTGTGATACTCTCAACGTGTGCACCGCGAGACTTGTGCAGTTGCTGCCCAAGTCTAGTATAGCTACTGCACCAGTCTTATTCTTCTGAAGTTCGAGCGGGTTACATATCGTGATAAGTCATTTGACTCATGTAATCTGTAAAGAGTCTCCTTAAGAGCATGGGTATGCTCTATGGTACCGACTTACTTTTATTGCAGTTTCCCAAATTACTCCGAGAAAAGCGATTGAAATGACTTTTTCATTTGGAAATCGCTTAATTCATTAAAAATGAATAGCGGGGCGATCTCAGTGTTGAGACATTTTATCTAAAAAACTTGTCTTCCCCCAAAAAATCTACTCTTTCATTAATGGACCACAAGGATAACCCCTATAAGAATAACATTCACAAAGAAAGAGACCTTGTCAGCAGCAAGGTTTTTATAGTATACTGAGGATACTTATCCGATTTTATTTACACTACTAAAACTTTTATTAATGAAGTGAGAGAATTTACGCAGTTTTTATAAGATTATAAGTAGCAGACACTTATAAAGTATACAGCAATGCAGCACACATAGACTCAGCCATAGAGATGTAAAGATAGAGGGAACGAGAACCCTGATCTTCCGATACATCCAAAAAGAGGGAGTTGAGAAGTCGACGCAGACGGTTCCCTCTGTCTGTTTATAGTCAAGCCCTTCGCAAATAGAAAAGTCATTTCGATCGGTTCTCTCGGAGTAATTTGAGAAACTGCAATCGAGGTAGGTCGATACCGTAGAGTATTTCCATACTCTTAGGTAGCTGTATGCTGAATTAAAAATAATGAAAAGTTCATAAAGTATTAAGAAAATTTAATATGAATACTAGATGATACACATGCAAAATTTTAGATCGATTGACCACATGGTTATTAAGATTTCGACTACCAAACATGGCAATTTCAGCATAACATATTTTTTGAGGAATTTTTTACCGTCTAGTATTTGAGTAATAGTTATCCAAAACTGATGGGTAAAGTTAACCATAACCGTGAGAAGATTAGACTTCTAATTCCTGCCAATTATAGGACGTATTAGGTATATTAAAGTCAATACAGAAACACCTTTGTGTTATTAGAATCAATGTATCGTCTTTAATGCACTTTAATATCTTTAATGCACGCAAGAGGAACGTAATAAGTCGTCTTGAGTGCAAACAGCTGATCGTACATGTTGGGCACACTGCAATTTTATTTTCTAATAAAATCAATCACACAGCTTCCAAAGTTATAATATCATTGTCTTAAACGGTCTTTTCGATTAAAATAATTTTTTATGTTCCAAAACATATAATTTCTTAAACTTTTTATGCTTATCACTCATCTGACTAGTGCAGTTGGAATACAACTACCTTAAGTTCTCAACCTGTTCAGCATAGCAGATAATCATTGATTTTTTAAATAATCATTGTAAGTTATTCCCAGTCGTCATTTAGATAACCTAAACAACTTTAATACCATAAAACTGATAAAAATGCCAATATTTTCCCAATTGAGGTAGGTATCTTCGAAACGGCACACGACGCTTTTTTATAATATTTTGGTAGACCAATAGAAATCATATTTCTAGTACTTATTATACTCGTTTTTTCAAATGATCGTAAGGAATTTTCGCATTTATTAAAAAAACAGTTATTCTCAAATAGCTCGTGTAAGAAGATGCGCATGTTAACATGCAAATTGAAAATTAAATATCTTAAAAACGGCACGCCAAATCTATACAAAACTTTAACCACTTATGTATGGCAGTGTCAACAACAAATATCTCAAGTTTCAATGTTTTTGTAGGAACAAAATTTTTGCATGAATACGATTCTAAAGAAATTACATTTCGTATAGTAAGCCACTTATTGGGGCGCATAAGCTTGCAGTCAGGTGCAGATAGATTTTAAAAAAACATAGAAAAAAATTATTTTTAATTTTTTCAGATGATTTATTGGGGATGGAAACGATGCATGGAAAGTTGTATTTTATTATTACAAGTTTCTACTGATGTGTTTACCAGTATAACATCTGACGCCATTTTGAAAGAAGTTTTGTTTTCAGCACAAGGCTACAATTACCTCTGCAGTAAGCTTCTATTAAACAATTATAAACCGCTATTCAGTTCTGCATGCAATATATTCAAAGCAAATTTTGAATTACATTGGGAATTTCAAAAAGATATGTAATGCAATTGAAGAGTTGATAATTCAACTGATTTTAAGATTTAGCAGAGGTGGCAGCTGTTTGTAGAAGAATCAACTTTTCTTACAAGGAAATGGACATTAACATAATGGACTTTGATGATTTATTAATGGATATTGACAGAATATGGTCGGAAATGGAACCATTTTACACTGATATTCCGGTAAGTGGTTTACGACTTATCAATATTTCAAACAGTTGAACAAGTTTACTTGAAAAGTATACTACAAACCTGCATATTTTTTGTATTTAGATTGTCACTGAGTTACCGGCATGGCCTCTTGATCCAAAGGATGGTGTTACGTGTGCATTGTGCTTAACCATTATATCTAGTGTACGAGCTAAGTGGAATAATAATAATTATCATGCGAATTGTGCTAATTTGTGGTTACATGCCGTAAACAGTAGTTTGCCTGTTCTTCGATATCCCATATCTTACATGCAATCTACTACTTCTGAAAATACTAACCAAGCTTGACTTAAGAACTATAATCATTTGAAAATTTTTATCTTGAAATCCTGTGCATTTCGCAAATTTATCGGTACTATTACAAATGTGTCTTGTTGCACAAGTTTGTACCTCATGGAATAGAAATTAAAAAAATTAAATATGAATGTTTATTTACAAAAATTGTTATGAAAGGTCTTTAGATACATATGGTATATATAGTAGATACATGTTTGTACATAAATCAGTGCATAAGAGATATATGGAGAGGCATTAAGATACAAATACTATTATAAGACCAAATTTTAAATAAACGTATCAGAATAATTAGTTTCTTGTGTGTCGCTGTACTAATAAGTTTTGTGTACTAATTATTAACTGTATCTTGTTTGTTCTTAGTTGTGGCGCATAGACAGTTTATCGCTGACTCGTATCCCGCGACCTATAGTTTATTCCTCTACTTTTCATATCTCTAATAACACCAGCTGGCAATCGTCCAGATACTGAAATAGCATATACACCTTTTTGGAACCGATCTAGAAAAAAATTAAAAGTCATTTAAATAATGAAAACTACAATTTACTTAGAGTAGAATAAGTTTACTGGGCCAATAAGCGCTACAAACATAAGTTCTACAAATGTAGTTAGGACTGGCTATGAAATTATATCGTATTTTAAATAAGTTATAAAACAGAAAATTTGTTTGATATAAGGCAGTACTATTGTTCTAAATATTTAAACGATGTATATGTAAGTATTCGCCTTGTTCTATCCAACATCAGCGCCACCAAGTAGTAGTCTGGTCGTCCCCGGAGTGGTGATGGACACAGTGAATTATACAAGCTAACATAGACAAAAAGAAATTTTTTATTGTTTACATTAATATTATCGCTTATGTGGGTGATAATGTGACAAAATAGTAAATGTTTGATGGTTTTTTATACAAAAAAGTTTTTTGTTTTTGGTATACTCTCGTAAAATTCAAGTGAGAGACATTTATCCACCAGTGCTCCAATTCATTGTCTGAGTATCAGTCGACCTCACGAAATAGAAATTGTAATAATTGTCGATAAACATTTTTGTATGTATTTTTAACTTTCTGGAAACTATAAAAAGTGCGAAAATTAAATCGCCACGCTGATTTTTGCGAGATTGCATAAGAAGTAAAGTTAAATATAAATATAAAATTTAAAACTTTTTCATAAATAATCAAGGAGCTTGATCTGTTTAGGAAATACTTACGTTATATGTGTCAATAATTAAAAAAAAATAAATACATGTGTTTTAGAAATTCATTTGCGAATTTAAGGTATCAAAATTTTTCAACTGTTACAACTTCCATTAATTTTTTCAAATTTTATTAATCTCTCGTACTACAAGTTGATTGATTATTCAATATTTAATATATAGAACGCGGCTTCTACACTCGATTTATGGAACATAATTACGTTTAAGCGTGTGTGTGGGTGCAATTACATTGCACCTACACATGCATACGCATTGACTTCATACCAAGCAAGTTCAAGCCTCTGTTGAAATTCATACTTGGTACCTCTGTTAATAAAGAGCGCAACGTGTGGGGAGGAAAAATTTGCACACCAACACGCTTGAAAATAATTCCGTTCGAAAAATCGAGTACAGAAGCCGCGTTCTATATATTACATTAATTTTGTTTTAAGTTATATTTTTCTCGATTGTTAAGTGATATTAAGATATTAAGTATAATACCTCACGTATGCGTGAGTTAAACGTATTGGTGCTATATTGAACAGGTCAAGAAACTTTTTTATTCATTAGAAAGATTTTAATTGTATGATATTTATATTTAACTTAACCACTTACGCAATCTCGCAAAAATCAGTGTGACGATTTAATTTTCGCACTTCTTATAGTTCCCAGAAAATTAAAAATACATACAATAATGTTAACCAACAATTATTACAATTTATATTTCGTGAGGTCGACTGATACTCAGATAATAAATTGAAGCACTGGTGAATAAATGTCTCCCACTCAAATTTCACAAGAGTATACCAAAAACAAAAATTTCGTTTGTATAAAAAACTATCACACATTTACTTTTTTGTCACATTATCACCCCTTGACACATGAGCGATAATATTGATGTAAACAATAAAAAATTACTTTTTGTTTATATTAGCCTGTATAATTCACTATCTTTATCACCACTCCTGGGACGACCAGACTACCACTTGGTGGCGCTGATGAAGGGTAGAACAAGGCGAATACATTTAGACCACTTTGAAAATTTATAGAAGGATAACAAGGTATACTAGTGTATAGGCTGGTTCTTTTACGATAAACCCAAGTTCGACATCCAGATCAATTAATCTTTTACGTTATGTACTAAAAGTCTAAAATTTTGTAGGATGAAAAAAATTAACTAGTGATTAACATGATAGAAACAATATTTTTAAATGAATCAATTAAAATAAAGGGCAATAATAATCTGTATATTTGACTCTCAAAATGATTGGCTAAGATTAAGATTATTTAAAGAAATATTTTGCAGCAGTGTCCTTAGTTTTGTTTTGTTTATTTAATAAAATATCGTAATTGAAATAAATAATCGAAATTATTGATTAAGAGTGCCAAAAACAACTTAAAAAAATACAACATAAAACAATTCAATACTAACTGATTCTTTGCCACTTGCACACCCAACTTTCCTCAGGACTCATAGCAGCAATCATCCTAAAAGAATAACAAACATCTGAGTAATAAATTTGAACTTAAATTTACAATTTACCAATATAGCTTATGTTTTATTTAGGGGGTGAGGGTTGAGGAGGCCTATGGTTAATTATAGAGGTATAAGAATTCTATGATGTTGAGGCAGTTGTAGGGATTTTCTATCTTTTTAAAAAATATCGTACAAAACATTGGTCTTAATTCCAAGCGATAGCTCTCTTTTTGTCACTCTTCTCTTCCGGTGGTCACACCGTTTTTACTGCAGTCAACTTCACTTAAATTTAGTACATTACAAAAACAATAACACTAGAATCTTCCAAAATCTGTATACTCAATCATCAATGTGTATTTTTGAATATCATTTATTTGTGCAAATGGTCAGAGTCATTTTTGGTATACCAACAAAAACTAAAATCAATAGGAAGCTTAGCCCATGCTTTACATGTTAAAAAGTCTAACTTTATGCTAAAAAATCTCAAATGTGGTACACTCTAAAGCCTAAATAGGTCAAATTGAGGCTTGAAAGAATAATTCCTCAAAATCTCTCTTTTCAAAAAAGGAAAATCGTAAATTTACCATTTTAGAATGGTAGTTTCAACGAATTGCTTTTTTCAGAATAGGAAATTTAGCAGTTCCAATTTTAAAATGGCATTTTTTAATATTACTATTTTGAAAATATAACATCTTTGAATTCCTATTTTAAAAAGATGTAACTTTAGTTTTCTCTTTTCAAACAAGGAATAACGTGAATTTACTACTTTGAAAATAGGAAGCATCTGAAAATCCTATCTCCCAAAGGGACACTATAATTTTCTATTTTAAAAAGAGGAATACTAATGTAGAACGCGTACATCGACAATTCATTAACGTTTAAACTAATTAATACCGATAAATCGTGTGTAAACAAATGTCTTGTTGTACGATTGTCAAGTCAGTACAGTATATATAATAGTCAACGGAGAAGAAATAAGGAAATCCAGACTTAACCTGTACTTTTCCTAATGACTTACAGTAATTAATCTTCTTAAAGTATAAAGTAAATCAATTTTATTAAAATCGTGCGCAAAGCTGGGGAGGAAAAATAAAAAATGTCTCAGATCACAGGCATAAGACTAGCATGTGATGTGAGGCTTTCTTTGTTTCTTTCTATGGCTCGTAAATTGTATAAAATTTTTTATTAACCCTGCGCCGGGAGATGGAATTTTCTTTCCACGAAGCCGGAAGCAAGTTCCTACCTTCAGTGTAGTACGATGAAAAAACATAAACATAATCGTGTATTTGACATTTGGTTACTTTTTTTTTTAGGACTTCTAGACTTTAAAAGAAAACCCTGTTCTATATCATGTACCATTCTAGAGATATCAGAATGGAGCACGCCAGAGGTCTGTAAGCCTATACGTGGAACCGATACAGTAAACAAGAGAGAAGGCTGCCAGTGACACCCCCTGTGTTCTTGTCTAATCAAAACTCCAATCAAAACCTATATCTACATACATGTATACGAGGTGTGTTCAAAAAGTAAGGTGACTTTGTATTTTTAAGAAAAAATATTTCTTTATTTATCAATATTTATGTTGTCCCCTTCAAAGTAATCCCCCTCAGATATAATACACTTATGCCAGCGTTTTTTCCAATCCTCGAAGCAGTTCTGATAAGCACTTTTCGGTATAGCCTTGAGCTCTTTCAGCGATGCAGTCTTTATCTCTTCAATCGTTGCAAATCTCCGTCCTTTCATAGGTCTCTTTAGTT
>JAPYYV010011307.1:0-38024 GCA_030522625.1 Copidosoma aretas | reverse complement strand
AAAATATTTCCTTTCCCCCCTTTCGTTCCCATCGTCGGCTTCCTACCCGTGTTTTTCCCCCCCCCCCCCCCCTGATGATCCATAAAACATCGGAGCCGAATAATTTCCGCCGCCACGATCGCGCCCAGAGCGCAGCGGCAGTGTATATATAATGTATACCTGTAGGCCACATCAAACCGATCTCCGTGACTTTCTCGCACGCGCTTGTATACGCGCGCGTGACATGTGTCGTGTTGCTTATTCAGAAGTGCACTTGCGCACTTGCTCTCGCAGGGATCTGTGCACTTGCGCACTTGCTCTCGCAGGGATCTGTGTAATGTAGGCAGGTATACATGTATACGTCCGGAGAAGTCTCGATTCTTCGCCAAATGCAGCTAGGATGTAATATGTATGTGGGGTACACGCGTATACCTTGGGTGGGTGGCCTGTGTGATGCGTTTATGTGTGTGTGTATTATGTTTTACGGCTCCATCTCGGGCAGGTGTTGTATACCGCGAGTTGCGCATGTTGTACAAAAGACGAATGGAAGGAAAACGCGGGAATTGCCCGTGTATATGGAAGACGCGAAAGGGATATGTGGAGAGGAACAGAAATCGAGAGGAGGTGAACGGGGAGTTTGCGTCGAGTTCATTCATCCTGCTGTTGCGGAATCTTATCGTCTCGTCCTTTTACGACTGTCTGAAATTTGAATATTTTCCAAGTCGGCGTCAATGAATATTCATCATCCGTCTCGTTGGATTCAGTTTAATTGTATAACGTTGATCGAGTACAGTTTTTTTCTTAACGTCACCACGTTTCCGTTAGAGAGACCAAATTTTAGAAGCATATCTGCGATCAGATCTTCGATACGTCCGTCCACATTGGACAGAATCTGATGTTCTCCGTAACAGTTTTATTCATCATCGAAAGCACCGATCGTACAAACGTCAATTATGTACAACATTTTTGATAAATAGCCATTTCAGGTTCGAAAAATTGAAACCCTATCCGAGAGCAGCTGCAAAGACTCCCCGTACTCCCCCCGTACAGCTGACTCCCCTGTTAATCGAACTATTCAAGCACATACTTACTCGCCGTAAACAACAAAGTATGTACAGATGATACAACCCAGGCACTCACCGCCCACACAACGTATCCTCCACGGCGCAAACGCACGTCGGCACGCAACTTTAATCTACTTTCTCATCCCCTCGAGGCGCGCGTGCGTGCGCCAGCCGTGCCTCTGATCCACACACTGTTCGTACACATACGCGCCACTCGTTCGATTTTCGACTCTCTAATTCCTTATCTCCTCGCGTGTATACACGCATCACACAGACGTATACTGTAGGCACGGTACAGATGAACTGAACGCGCGAACGCCTGTGTGGAGCGTGTGTGTGTGCGCATGTGTCACAAATGGTGCGTAACGAAAACGGGGCCTCGCCCTTCAGCGAAACGCCGCAGGAAGGGGAGTTGGGGGAGGAGGAGAAGGGAAAATAAACGGACGCGAGCGCGCATACGTGGAAATTATAGCGAGAAAGCGTCGGAGAGGCTGGGGAGGAGGACTTGTTTTTACACAGAGCTCCGATGTGCCCGCCAGCTCTGTACCATTGGCTTGACAATCATATCCAATGCATATTTTAGCCGGGGTTGTTATTATTAGCGCTATAGCGCCGCGCGGATTTATATTACGGCGGTAAACGACGAGCCTGCCGTACGTGCTAATGGTGTTTTCTCTTGCTTTCTGTTACAGGTGAGTGCTCCCCCCATGGCTATCGATACTGCAGTTTTTGCGTTGGAGTAAGTAAAGTGTACTTTTTTTTTTTTATCGTGAAACGTTATTCAAAATTATAAAGCGTCATTGCCAAGTGTCGCCGTCGTCGTACAAGCATTCACAGTATGTGGATAAAGGAATGTGAAATTTTTCGACAACCCCAATATCAAGAGCGTTCTAATCTCTGCTACCAGCGCAAGCTTTCAAAGCCCAGGAATTGCTGCACAGACGAAAGCTTTCACGTTTTATTTATCGCAATGAGAAAAGCTCCTAAAAGTCCTATACGACTGACATAACGCAAGCTTTTCAATCCTTAATTCCCATTACGCAGATATTCCGCGCACCCTGAAATGTTTGAAAGCTTTTAACCCTTGAAACCCATAGCGCAAGCTCAAAAATCTCGACAGCCTCACAGTGCGAGCACTTGAACCCTCAATTATCTGTGATGTTAAAAGGGGGTTGTAAGATTTCAAAACTTTCGATGCGGAAGTTGCTAAGTTTGCACTATGATAAATTTTCAGAGAGTTTTAACCCTTTAGCATGCATTTCACCGGCTGAGATTTTTAAATACCATGGTTTCAGAATTTGTTATTCCAATTGTTACAGGTTTATAATTTTTTTTTTAGTTTGTCAACTACTTCTATAACTTCTTTTTGTTTTACTATTGTGAGTAGGACGATTGCTTTTGTGAGTAAAATCATTCTGGCGTTGGATTCAGAGTCAGTGCCTTGAAATACATACCAACTGGTGTGATAATTATCAATCCGATGTGTGTGTTTGTGTGGATCGGATGGTAGAGAGATGAGCTCGTAGCTTCAAGTGGTACTTTGACGTTCGAGTCTCAATCCTCTCAACCCATACCAATCTGAAGATGTAAACAAACACAAAAGAAGAAAGAGAAATAGGAAAAAAAATAGAAACAAAGAAAAAACAAAAAACAAAAATAAAAAAAAAAAAAAAAAAAAAAAAGCACAAAGATTTTCCTGGTAAACAGCGGTTGTTTTTTTACCACTGCATTTGTCGACAAACTACCAACACAGGGGTAGTGAAGTACGTAACTTTGTCTCTGACTTAGCACCACCTGATTATCGTCCTAAACACATCTTAATAATCTATTATGTACCTCCAAGTTGCGTACAACCGCAGTCCTGAGTGTCGGTGAAGCCCATCGATTGCATTAACAAATATGGCAACCGACGGAGTTTTGCAAGCGATATAAATACTCTTTTGATTTTCACAATCTGCTGTAAGCTTGTAATCAAATGAAAATGTCGTGCGTAGACTTACAATAAAATTCACGTCTGAGTGATACGGAAAAATCAACCTCGAGCGGAACGAAGGATCGCGTGACACCGTCGGATGAAATTTTTTCTTCTCCCCGATCGCCCACCTACTCTTTACACCTACGCCGGTGAAACAGCCGCCATCCGATCACTATGTCCAAATTTTGCCCACTCCAGTTGCTCTTTTTTTTTTTTTTTTTTTTTTTTTTTTTTTTTTCTTTCATTCATTCTATAGGTTATTCAGCCAACTTTTTAATCAAACGCTCCCTTATAAAAAGGCCTTTCCCACAGCCATCGCAAACCAGCCGTCTCACGACCTTGCACCCGATCTCCTGCAAATCAAAACCAGAAGACGTCGTACAACGCACACAAACTCGATCGTCTTCGGTTACCGATTGTATACATCGTCAAAGAGCTTCCCTGTCCATCACACATTACAGCCAAAGCGGCAGCACCCGCGTTTCCATACGTACTGAAACGTGCGCCTCGACGAACGAAACGACTGTCGCCGGTATCGGCGCGACCGTAATCGAATTACTCTGCACCGAGCGCACATTTATCATGCATACCTCTGCAGTTTGTCCGCCCGCAAAATCCAAAGGGGACGCGGCAAGCATTGCACGCAGCTCAGCGCAGAGCGAGAGAGAGAGATCGCACCGCGGAAACTAACGCGCGCTGATTACACGCCCAGGACACATTTGTACGTATGCGCATGGAATATGATACAAGAGCTCCCAGCGGGACATCATCAGCGTGCGTTTTGCTCGCACGCAGATGTACATGCATGTAACATCTAGGTATACCCGCGCGCGCGCAAAGCAAGAGTATAAGATATGTAACCGGCGGCTAAACGATCCGTCCCCCGCGGCGTGGGGCGAGCGTATTCGCGCTCGGTGTACAAGCGGTAACGACGACGACGACGACTAGGGATGCGGCCGCGAGATAAGAGGCCGAGGCGTCGCCCCGCTGCGACTTTAACCCGCGCGGCCGTGGTTACAAGTAGGCATACCTCACGCGTGTTTTCGTCCCGCCTCGTTTTGCTCCATTTTGGCGCACCTAGTGAGTACGCGCCAAGGCTGGACACGAGATGGGCTGACGTAACAGCATCTCGCTCGCTCGCTCGTCCGTTTCATCACACGCTTGCTCCATTTAACCGCGAGCGAGCCGATGCATACAATGCGCGTCCGACGATGCCCCGGTGCGGAAAACGGTGACTCGGCACCGTGCGCATTGCAACGCGTCGTGACTATATACCTAACGCTGGTCGTGGATGGAAGGGCGGTGGGATTTTTCTTCGGCGTCCTTCCGCGTGTGCGCTTGTACGTATGGATGGGGGAGGATAGGAATAATATTCCGAGTGTTGGTGCGGGCGCGGTACGATGTTTGCAGTGGCGATCGGCAAACATTACAACACAGTGAGCATCCAACGTCGCGGCTTCTCTCTCCTCGTCGAGATGCGCGCCCGTCGAGGGTGCGATGATCGGAAGAGACGCGTCGAGCATATATTATATGCGTCGAACACAGCCTTGGATCGTGATTTTTTCGTTTTTCCTCCGCGCTGCGAGCAAACATTATTGCCCCTCTCTCTCTCTCTCTGTTTGGCCTTTCGCGTGCTTTTATACATTATAAGTACGGTCGTGCAGTCGTGATGCGATTTTTTCACGGTCCCGGTACGAGACTGCCGAGGCCTCCGTTAGCTTCCTCCGCGGGATTGACAGCTGGTGTTATTTAATTAAGAGAGTTGCGTATGCATACACGCGAGGGAGGAAGAGGAAGGTCCTCGATCCCTCTGTATTTCTGGGATTGGAATTCACGTAACCGAGTCGCGGCAGGGTTTTTTTGTTTCCTTTCGAGCGAACGATACTCGAGGGGAAAAAATCAGGATCGGCTGATGAGATTTTAATCGGCGCGTGTATTTATGCGCGCGATCACGGAGGACGAGTCACGCGCGCGTATGCTATCGGTACGGGAGTTGACGTTTCGCGGAACGACAAAGTGCTTAATTCATACCCCGCGCGACTCAATCTATCGCCCCGATTTCCAAGATAAGGCCCGAAAAACGAGTTCTGCCCGTGTTGTATACATATATTATGCGCGTGTTCCGTCGCGAAACGAGAGACTCGCGCACATCGGGAATATGTAAATTCCCGCGCTATCCATACGTTTCCTGCGTGAATCGGCATGGATGCATATTATGGGTCGTACTATTACCGCAGGCCGTCGAGAAATCCCCGAGCACGCGCCGTCGTTTTAAAGGATCGATAGAGCCGGCCGGCTGCGATAATCCAGTTGACGATCTCGATCGGGTGGACCGTTTGGTCGGTCGGTGTATATTTATAGATTAGATTCGCGCGGCGCGTTGATTTGCATATTTCATAATCTTATCGGACTTTTGCAAATACGAGGCGATACAGCCTGGCATTCCTACGCTCCTTCCGGGGAAAAAAGTGTGCGCACGACGCGCGCGCGCAAAACAGCGAAACTGTACTACCGTTAACCGATTCTGACGCACCGAAAGCTGCAGCCTTATCGGCGGGGACGTTAATGTCGACGACAACGAAATGACACACAGTCCCGACTTGTGGCTCGATTCTCCGAGTACTTTATGGACACTTCACAACAGCCTCCGAACAACTGGAGAAAGAAAATAACCGATCCCGTAATGTATATGCACACGCATCGGCCGCTCTCGCGCGTCACTCGCGGTGACGCAACTTTTGGCCGCGGCTCGGCAGTAACAGAATCCAGTTAAAAGTAGAGCGCAATCGCGCGTCATTGTCATGCTCGCGCGCTCTCGGATAAGTAGGTGTTATAGTAGGTATACACCCGGGGATAAACCGGACGGGGACCCCCCCCCCCCCCCTTGCACGTGTGCACGCGCGTCGACTGCATTCCGGCTACCAGTATAAGGCACTTGGGTAGATACGGGTGGCTGCGGCCCACGTATGTATTATACCTACGCGATTTCGCAGGTTGTTGCGTCGTCGGCTGGTTTGAGGAGAGAAATGCCGTTGGTTTGTGAGTGATGGTGGTTGGTTCGAATGGAGGAGAAAAGATGGGGTACGGGAGTATTGGGGAGGAACATGACTGTGGAATACAAAAATTTTGTATACGCTTATCGTGGGAGATGAAAAAAAATTATCTCGTTCAATTTGCGTTGATCGATCTCGATGAAAGTGTTTATTTTTGGAAAATAAATATCCATCCTACGTCGTAAGACAATCAAAATCAACATCTGTCACTCCCGAAAAAATTCCGAAAACCCCCTCCCCCTCTCTCTCCCCAAACACATCGGGATGCCAATAAAAGCTCACGCGGAGCTCTCCCGAGCCAAACGTCGCAGAAACTGCAGTGAAACAGCCGCATATATGTATAGTATTGAAAGGGAGAACGGCGAGCTGCTCCTTAGACATAAATAAAGGCCCCTCTTGTGCGTGTGTGTATTGCACGCGTATGTATGGGCGCACCAGCTAATTTGGTCGGACCCTCTCATTCGGTTCTCCACACAGAGAAAGGGGGGGAGGAGGGAACCCACCGCGCTTTTGCATCCAGCACGAAAAAATCTCCCCATAATCGTAAAATCGATAATACATAACTCCTCCGCCGCCCTCTCTCTCTCTCTCTCTCTCTCTCTCTCTCTCTACTCCTTTTTGGTCCTTTTGTACGCAGTGGCCCATAATCGTTTTTCTTTCCTCTCGGTCCTCTTCTCCTTCTGATTTCAAGGCGAGCCGACGAAAGGGAGGTATATGTGGGTCCAGCTCGGAATTTTCGAAGGAGACATTTCTCCAGGGCGAAGGGGAGATAGAGCCCGGCTCTTTATTATGACTAGCTGAAATTCAGCTACGGGCGATAAATATATATATAAGTGCGCGCGCACGCACCCAAACGCGCGGAGTCAAAGGGAGAGACAACGGGGCCTATAAATTTTACAGGGTGATTGTGACGTTGGTTATGCTTCCCTTTTTTTTTAAATTAACGTACTTGATGTACATATTCATGGAGGGTTTCAAATGTCTTGACGAACTTGAAAAATGCATCTTCTGGTTTTATCGTTAAAACGGTGTGAATTTAGTGACATTCAATTTAGCGAACTATTTTTCACACAGCAGAGAAAATATTTGTCCGCACAAAAAATTCCCGGCGTAACAACCCACGAGCTCGCGGAAAATAATGAGCGACGCGCGCCTCGTTATCAATATTCAGGGGAGGAAGAGAAAAAGACGAGGGACGCCGTAAAACCGGTGCTGCGCGCCCGAGCTATATAATGGGCCCGCGTCGCGTTCGTATCGGGACAATAGCATCATCGGAAAAATCTATTCGTACATGTACTTACCCCTCGGGGCGGCTCTTTCGATTTTTTCGCGGGTCCCGCTCTCGCACCTACATACGCTTTCGCCGTTTCACTCGTCTGATTACCTCTGCTGCTGCGGACTGTCCTTTTTTTCGTCCCTTTTATCGCCGTCCTAATGGCTCGTGTGTACAGCCTCGGGGCTTTGTTTGATTTTTTTTCAGTTTGGGACTGATACTTGATTCCAATCACTCACTCAACCGAATAGCCTAAAAAATTCATGCCGTTGCTTCTAATCCACGCACAGTTCAAGAAATTGTACGTTTCCCTATCGAAGCATCATATCTCGTAGACTTTTGGCTATTCCTCGTGTTGATGCTTCAACGTTCCGTCCTCGAAAATTTATTTCAACTAAACGATTTAAAAAAAAAAACTGTTTCTCAATCACGTTTGATTTTTTTCCGAAGGCCTTTGAATGCCTTTGTCAATACAGATCTGCACTCGAAGGTAAAAGCTTTTCCAACGGCTTGTCCCTCTTTTTTCTCGAAAGCGCGCGTTTTTATGAACAAGTAGCGCGGCTGATGCGTGCATAAATTGAACTGCAGCCTCCGTTGCTTGTATTCTTCTTTAAAACGCCGCGAACAATGCGTTCGTGCAATATTCATTTTTAATCCACAGCGCGCTGAAACTTTTGAAGGATAAAATTATCAATCAACAATTCGAGTCACTTATTTCTGCCGAAAAAAATCCACAGTATTACAAGAGATTGCACGTTCAAGAGTCCGCTCGAGCAAAAATAACACCGATTACTCAATGATGAATGAACCGGAGAGAAATTTAATACGGTATCCCGCGTTTTTTGCTCGACGTAAAAAATACAGCTGAACGATCGTCCGGCGTATCGGAGGACTCGGCGGGAAAAAGATCCCCGCCGACTCCCAAAAGATGAAAGTTAATTCACCCCCATTATCCGCGATCGCACGCGCGCGCCTCGCCCCTCCCTCCGCCGTAATAATACCATCCTCGAAATATCAGAGCCAAAATTATCCCCCGTAGCCAAGGAATTAAATTTCACCGCCGATAACTGCCCCGAAAAAAAACGTTTTTCCTCCCGATTCTCCCCGGAAACTCGGTCGACCGATCCAGGATACCTCGAAAAACACCGGGGGGGGGGGGGGGGGGCGCTGTGTCCTCGCTTTCTCGAGCAAAAATGAAAATAACAAAGGGGGCGAGCGGTAATAACGATGACGCAACGAAAGCCCATCCACGCCCCGATGAAACTTGACGACGAAAGAAACACGCGCGCGCGAAGGAGCAAAACGAGCCGAAGGTAACGAGCGCGCTATCTCGTCACGGGCGGCGGCGGGGAGCGAGCGAGCTTTCGCCGAGCTTCCGGCGATGCGGGCCGCCGGAAAAAAAAAACCACCGCCAGCCGTCCGCGGGCCATTATACCCGCAAAACATCCGACGAGCGCATCTGCGCGCGCGGGGATCTCCGGGCTGCCGGTGTCGCCGCTGCTTTCTACGAATTCCTCGAAGAGATCCGGCGATTTCGGCGCGCCGGCTGCATATTATATGCGCGGGGCCCGCCTCGTTGGCGATGATGATGATGACGACGATCGTATAACGATAACGAGACGGATCTCATTTTGTTTTTCTGCCGTATGCGTGTACTATACGGCGGGGGGGGGGGGACAAAAAAAAGGGGCGCCCTCTCCCCGGACTTGATTATCGAATTATCGATTTTGCCAGGGGAAAGGGAGAAGGTCCGATTGATTATTATCGCGCGAGAGCGCGCGCGTATATCTGGGCCGAGGGATCTCTCCCGACGACCCCCCCCCCCTCCCTCTCGCTCGGCTTTCCTTTTTAGCGAGCCGTTTCGCGAGAGCTTTTTGCGGCTGGGCCCGGGTCGTTGCGTATAGAACCGTGAGGGGGGGACCCGCCACGAAGACCTTAATTGTAGGTGGTTTCGCCGAAACGACGACGAGTGCGCATGATAATAATATTAACCCGTGGGGCGCGCGGGCGTTTTACTTTTCTCGTTCGAAGAAAGTCCCGACGACTTGTGTGTCTGGCTCTTTTTTTCGTTGCTTTCGATCCGGTCGAGGGGGGGTAGGGGCAGTTTTATTTTCCGTCCCGGTAGTTTCGTTCAGTGTTACCCAACTGCAGAAGCCACAGAGAGGGTTAGAAGTTGTTTTAAAAAAAAAATTTTTTAAAATAAGTCGCAACGGTGATGACAAAGCGATTGTCCAGTTATCGAAATATTTTTTTTCCCGGCAAACGATTGATCGAAGCTCTGAGTCCATTGACTCGTCTATCGTTTCATTCGTCTACTTCTGCCTCTTCTTCTCCTCGCGACGTATAGCCATCGTCGTCGTTTCCGGTTTTCGCGCTAGGTCGCAATGTGGGTCCCCGGCGGTCCCTGCTGGTGGCTACCGGTTGGGGTGGGGGGGGGGTCTTTTACTCTCCAGCTCTAATTAGGATCTTATTCCGTGAAGTTTGTTCGATTCATCGAACGGCTAGGGACTATTTTTTAATTACATAAGTAATCTACAATGTACGTGGGTTACTTCGTGAAGCACTAGAGCCTGTGGGGGTGATATTGTTCTAATTTAATACATTTAAAATATTTGACTTTTTCATGTAGCATAAATTAAAGTGCATCTGTATTTTGAATTCAATAATGTTCGAAGCAAAAAAGTTGATGACAATACTCACTGTGGTATACGTTGAACATCTGCTTGTTATGTATAAGTTAAAACAAACATAACGGGTGGAGCATCACCCGAGAGCCACCCGCTTTGGCACACAAAAACCGAGAAACTTTTGGGTTGGCCCTTAAAATTCACTCTTCCTCGTCGCATCAACACAGTTGCACAAGCTCTCATGCAGTGAGAGTCGAAATAATGACTCGGCTCGATTTCGCGCTGCTTGCCTTTTTGTCTGTACACTTGCGTGTCAAAAAAGTGTTGACGCGAAGACGCTCATTAAATTTCACTTTAAACAACAACAAAAAAAATACAAAAAAAAAAAAAAAAAAAAAAGAACAAAAAGTAAAAAAAAAAAAAAAAAAAAAAAAAAAAAAAAAAAAAAAAAAAAAAAAAAAAAAAAAAAAAAAAAGAAACAATTGCATACAATGTCAATGCCAACTTGTACTTATAAATGAGTAATTATCAACCTTCTCATTGGTAATTGTAGTATATAATTTTTGAGGGGTCGGGGAAGGGCGAGTCAAAGAGTTTCATCTGATCATGTACGGCAGACGAGTTACGATCATGACTGCAATTGATCAACTGAGCAAAAAACTTCTCACTACTATTGTTACTATATATACCTACTATTTATAGCTGTGGAGTAAAAATATCGGTAGTAGCATATTGTTTTGGAAATTTTTATAAACTTGGCTATCTTAATATGGCATTCAGACTCACTTTAGATTCTCTAATAGAAAATTTATGTTTTTTTTGTTCTTGTAAGAACTGAGCAATTAATCAAATATCAAACAACATTCGCGTAATACGTTTCACCGGCGCGAGCACGTAACTATAATATAAATCTATTTGCCGCTTACACTCTCTTTGCTAATTATTTCTGATTGTGTTTGTTTTCTCATTGGCGGGCAATTTCCGTGTTAAGAGTTGCTCAATCATTAACATCAGAGTGAGCGGGATATTCTTAGAGGCCCGAACAATTAATAATTGTAACGAGTATGGTGAAAGTCGATTTATATCTGATTATCTGTATTTTCTTCGATATCGATTTTTGCATCCGAATGATCGATCGTGAGCTTTTACGGTTATTATTCATTCAACGCTGGAGCCTCGATTGTGCGCTTGCTTGTGGTTTTTTTTAGTAATTTACCGCGTTACTCTTAGTGTAGGGGAGGTTAAAAAATATAGTCGCGGAAGTAACAAACTAAAGAATTCTGAATCTTGGTTGAAAAATTATAAAATGCGTATGTATGTGGACAGTTGTGCTTGTTTGAAATACGTTAAATGCAGTAATACAATCGTTTACAAGGCCCTTACCCTGTACCGACTGAACCATGCCAGCCGATTTTTCACGATCCGCACTACGCATCAACCACCCTCCCTAACTGTTTAGCAACACTTAACAAGATGATGCGAGATAATGCATCGCCGCTGCCGCAACGTAGGCTACGCGTTTATCCCCCCATTGAATTTTTCCCTTGCGTTTAGTGTGTATGTTGTACGCCGCGCGTGTGGGCACACGCGCGCTTATGAAGATGCCCGGCGCGTATAATTATCGGTGTCGATCGGATGCTGCAAAGGGAAGAAGGTGAAAATCTTGCTGTTATCGCACGCGCGCTTACATTATTGGCTTGTGTTAACGTTGTGCGAAATAGATTTATCCGACACCGCGCTGAATAAAAAAAAAAACCGCCAAACAAGACATCCAACCGATTTCCGATTACTCGCGGCTGAATTCTCTTTCGTTCCGCGTAAATGTACACATATCTCCGTTCCTCACAAGCGCCGCGATCTGTCATCGATTTTAACGCGCCCCGCGCGCGACCGCCAGGAGGTAATGCATTATGCGCGCTGCTCCCGCGAAGTTTCTACGACTGCGCGCCGCGTAATATATATCCCGGCCGGGAAAGTTTTTGTATGAATATTAGAGAAAGCGCGGGCGCGCGGGTCTTTTAATTTCAAAACTAACGCCCGCCGCCGAGCGGCGCGAGATAACGAACTCGGGCGCCGCTTTTCTTCTGCGTGCGCGCGCGGGTTATTTAGGAGGTGTCAATGCGGCCGGGTTCTCGCTCCGCGCGTTAATACGCTTGGGTGCCTTTTTTTTTTTGGTTCGTTTGTTTTGTTTGTTTTTCTTCTTGCCGTTTTTTCTTCTTGGTCGAGTTTTAGAAACTTGTGGGACGGACAAAAAAAACGGCGCCGTAAAGTGCTCGGTTTGATAAATTAACGCTCGCGCCATCGCCCGCGGGTAATATCAACCGTAAGTGATTAGGCGTTTAATTGATGTTTTATGCGCTTTCGCGAGAGTGTGAGCGAGCACGCGTGTGCATTTTTATTTTTGGTAATGTGTCAAGCGAGTCTGCGCGCGGGGATTCGATATTTTTGAAAAATCTCGTTGCGCGCACAATGATTTTTCAGATTTCGCTTGGCGCGTGTATCTGTAATCGACGATTTCCAAGTGACATGCAAATTATCGAGTTTGACACAGTTAGATATGGGCAGGTGTACACGAGCATGGGAAATCGCAAATAAATGATGAAGAGTAAAAAAGATACAACACTGGTGTGTATGCATATGTCTATGATAGAACTTGATGTGTGCATGTATGTTTAGCAGCGGAAAGTCGTAAAAGAAGAGCGATCACCCAGCGACCGGAAACAAGCTGAGTAATTAAATCACTGACTAGCTATGAATGTATACTCAGTGTGTATATAATGTATTTGCATGAGTATATACACGAGCGAACGCAGTTCGTTGACTGTTACGTGAATTTGTATAACTAAACATTTGCAGGCTTGATAACTTTTGAAAATATGGTTTTAAAAAAAATTGCATTTTGTGCGATTTTGCTCTGTACGATATGGTTATTTTTTTTGTTTTGAATTATTAAGTGTTGAAACAGCGTTGCAGTTACAATGATGTAAATATTAGTCAAATCAGCTTTCATGCGGTTTATAACTGGAAGAGCGGATAGCTTAGTTAAGTAAAATCTTGGACGACGGGATGGTTGATGCGTTTTATTGATAATTCTGTGAGT
This sequence comes from Copidosoma aretas, assembly GCA_030522625.1. Classification (NCBI taxonomy): domain Eukaryota; kingdom Metazoa; phylum Arthropoda; class Insecta; order Hymenoptera; family Encyrtidae; genus Copidosoma; species Copidosoma aretas. The sequence goes on along the minus strand of JAPYYV010011307.1, from coordinate 24,953 downwards.
TCGAACCTTCAGCTTCTCTTCATTTCGAAGGAGCTCATAGACAACACATGCAATCAGGCTCTTTCAAATCAAATAATTGACGCAAGATTAATGAAATAAATAACTTTGATCCATACATTGACTTTTTATTTTTTGTAATTCAACGAATATTTATACATAATCAGAATTATATAATCCATCTACTTTATTATAAAAAACCTCTACCAATTAATTGCGCCAAAGCTTTTTAAAATTCGAATGTTCTGCTATTGTTTAAATTTTTTATTTCTCAGCATCATTTAACTAAAATTGTGTACTTTGTAAAGACTAAATTCTTCAAAAGTAGTAAAGAAGATTCATTATAATTTTTGGACAATACAATCAACGCGAAAATTACAAAAAAAAAAGCTGTAACACATACAAAAATACGAAAAGATCTATTTTAAAAATAAAAAATTGAAAATACAAATAAAGTACAAGGTAATAAAAATAGAATTTTATTTATGTGACAAAACGATGATTTTTAACTCTGAACGAATCAAATCAGCCAAAGTGATCCTTAAGCACGACTAACTATACGCACGCGCAGATGGTCATTTTTTCCTAAGCGACATGTACTTACATCACGTACACCATAACAATGATTCCAACAAATTCTCGAGATAACCTTATTTTCGACCGATAAGATCAAAGTAAACATTACCTCACACAAACCTCCCGTGTAGAATCCACCCGCAGGAAACCGACTCCCAAACAATGACGCGCCAGTCCTCATACGTAACCTCGAGCGGCAACGAGCGTAAAAAAAAATCCACCTCGCGCGCACCACCTCCACCGCACTTTTTTTTTTTTATAGCCCCTTCCCCCGCGCGCTACCCCCCCCCCACCCGCACCCGGAAGCGGGGGGACCCCCTCCTCGCGCGCACGCACAACTCTCCGAGCCCGCAGCAGGAAACTAAGTATTCGCGCAAGCGGCGCGCGTCCGAGAGAGAGAAGGTGAGGGACCGCTGCGCCTCTTTTTTCTCAGCCATTGTCGCCCGGCTAATTTATTCCCGCGGGCAATCCCCCCCCCCCCCCCCCTCCCACCTTCGTTCTCCAGTCCAGAAGAGGGATAAAGGGCCCCGCTCGCGCGTAACGGTGCTCTTGCCACTATACGTACACAGATGTACACGTAGCGCGGGCGGTTTCAGTTCTAAGCGCGCAAGTTGGCTAGTACGGAGAGGGAGAGGATTAATGGAGCGTTGAATATTCGAGAAAGGGAGGAAGACTTAGTGCGCCGCTTAATTGAGTCGAGTGCGTGTGCGTGCGTGTGTGTTTACGCGCGAGTAACGAGAGGTTTTGTGTTCGTACGGGACGGCTGATGATTTTTTCATTGAATTTTTTTTTATTGCGGTTATAGTCGGTACTTGTCGTCCGAGATGTGTACGGTTAGCACACGTGTTATGCAAGTGTTTTTTGTAGCTTACGAGCTAAAAGTCAAACCAACAATGCGTGCGCGATTCCTACTTGAATTAAGATCCTTGAAAATCGAAAGTATCGGATATGAGTTGTGCATATTCTACTAGAGCGAAGCTGCGGTGTCTCTGATCCATATTTCATCTGAATCCGTTTTAATATCCGATCGATATCTGCAACGTATATATGTATAGTGCCGTATAATTACAGAGAGTGGGTATAAATGTACTCGTATACTGACTTAATATTATGCATACACGTAAACACAGACCTCATCTATTACAATTAAGATATCTTACCTAATGCTGCTCTGGCTTGGTTTTACTTTTCCCAGCTCAGTTCATGAAACAAGTAAATAAATAAGAGCTCTCGGCTCGTTTTTTAATCCTTCATTCAGTTTCCGACTTTTTTTTTGACGTTGACGAGATTTATCGATCGGTGCTACGAATTTACGTGAGGTAGATTTTATCAACTCTTCCGTACGAGCTGTTGAAAAGTACTTTTCCGTTGATCCATCTAACTTGTGATGGATTGATTTCTCATATTCTACAACGAAGAAGCGTCAATTTTCTTTCTCGCATGGAATTTTTCAGGTACGAAACCAGTATTACAAATTGTCGTTGAGCGATGTACAAATCGAATGGTTAGATGATAAACTGTGTGTCGAGTCGCACAATTCTGGTTCGAGTCTGTCACTATACATCAAAATACAAAGACAATCCAAGCTCCATTGAATTTCCAAGTTCAATTGCAGGAATAAAAATATCAACGTAAAAACTACTCATCTGAAAGTTATATGACTCACTTTTCAAAGGTTTTTCTTTTTATAAACCAGACTATTATGTAATTGTCACCTTTCTTGCCTTTCCCAAAAAACTGGGAGACTCGTGCCTCGTACTTACTAAACTCGGTCCCACGCTCCCGAAAGATTCCCGCATTTTCGCGCTTAGCAGCAGCAGCAGCAACCCTACCCTCCAACGGCCCACACGCACGATATTCAGCCGACGAACAATGCCGGGCTTGTTCTCTCGCCATCCTCTCTGCGTCTCTCACGCATTATACACTTACACGTACGCTACTCCACTTTCAAACGATCTTTTTCGCCCAGTACGGCTCTCTCGCACCCCCCCTCGCCCATGTGTGTAATTCACTCGTAATCGCACGGCGATAAGTTACCCTACGCATTGCCGGATAAGCAACGCTGGCGTGGATACCACTACTTTTTTTTCTTCCGCGTTTTTGAACACTCCGAAGCGCCGCGGTGGCTCATCTCTCCTGTTGCCTCAGTTGCTGCGAAGAGAAATTCGTGCTTTCGCTCGGTTCATCCGTAACTACGCTGGTGGTTTTACGTGAGAGGAATGCGAATAGTACAGAGTATGTGTACCATCTCGGCATAATAAATGTGTCAACCGATCGCACGTATCGGCCATACGCTTATTTTCAGACCTCGATGATGGTGCCCGGGCCTGAGTGTCTTCTCGTGTATGTACTCAGCCCCCCGGCCTACGGAAAAAACCGGTCATGCCAGAACGACCTGCCCCTGATGCAGTGGTAGAGAGTAGCTGATAGTTCGAACTCCAAAACAAGTCAGCGCACGATTGATCACAGAAACCGTCAGAAACCAGTCGTTACAATAATCATGCAGATGCAGTGTATACGCCGCGCATTAAGCTCAGAGCCCCACGATGATGATAGTGTTCTGTCGACGGACCATCGATGATATTACGAGTCTACACGTGGTTCCGCGATCGAGAACAAAAATGAAGCGAACAAAAATTAGCGGCCTTACGGAATCGGGTCCACCAAAATATAGTTTCCGAATCAAACGAAAAGAGTAGAGTCCAGTCGAGTTGGGCAAGGCTAATCAATCACCGATTCGGCTCGCCTGGATTATCGCGCGGCGGCTAATGCAGCGAGCGCACATGTATCTTGCAGTTGCGAAACGCGGGAGAAGGCTCGTTAAACTTGATGGGCTGCGTTTAGGTGCATTTTTACTGGACGCTAAAAGCAGCTTCTAGCTTCCTGCGTCCATGACGTCACTACAGTATATGAATTTTGAATGCTAAAATTACCTTGTTCGCGTATAAATAATACAAATGTTTAAAGGAAAACACATTTTATAAACGTAAATTGTTCCATACTCGTTTGATTTAATCATTCATTAATTCCTTTCATATGATCGAATGAAAATAAATTTTTTGACAGTTTGTATAAAAACATGATTAAATAAGAGAATCATTCCCAAAGCATTTTATAGGTTTATCGCTTAGAAAATAAGAGATAAGCAGTGCACGCAGTATTTTTTAAGGTACTACATTTTGACGGGATGCTGAAAGCGGCTACCAGCGTCAAGAAGGTCAACATTTCTGTTCGAGACGCAGCTTCTAGCGTCGCGTCCAGTCAGCAGAGGGGCGATATTGTTCGTACGAAGTAAATTTCAATTTCGAAGCAAGTTAGATCATTATAAGTTGGTAAATGTGTTTTACTTCAAATATTTATATTATTCAGATAACTTTAGGGGTATGGTTATTGCTGTCTATGATATTGTTAAAGCACTCGAAATTCGCGCCGTAGTGACGTCATGGACGCAGGGAGTTACAGAATTCGGGCCGCCTCTTGCGCAAAATGACCGTCGCTCTCGTTGATAGTGTTGCGCAATCGGAGCGCGCTTTTCGAATCGCGAAAAGGCGTTGATTTTGGAATCGCCCGTTTTTCATGCACGAAAGGAGAAAAGAACGGTTTCCCACGGGCGCTATGGGAGAATTCGGCGGTGTCACAAGTTGCTATTAAGACGCCAGAATAGGCGATTGGGAATGGTATGATGGATAGATGTAAGATATGTATACAACCTAGGGGCTGTGCGCGACGTGTGTGCGAGAGCTCGTGAAGAGGGGGGGGGGGGCAGGATGCGCTCCCGACCTGCGACGATTACACGGGCTCTTCGGCGGGGACGATCATGCGCCGTGTATACGGGGAGGAAAAAAAGTGGATCGCTAATGAGCGCGGCGCTTCGTGCGAGATGGCGTTTTCAGATTTTAGATCGTTGATGCCTATTTTTTTCCCCTTTCGCGGTGATTTTATTATTATTATTCGCGCATTTATATTTTATCGTCGTAGTTGCGCCGCGTGGGAGAGCAGCTGGATGGATGTATAGGAAGGGGCTTGATAAGTATATACATACATGTGGGGGAAGCGTTGGGAAATTTTAATGAATGCTGCTTAATAACTGATTGCTCTTTTTTTATCCCCCCCCCCTTTCGTGTTTTTTCGTATCAGTCGGGGGAAATTAAAAGTCAAGGATCAAATGTTCGGAGTCGCAATCGCGGACGGAACTGAGCATTAGCGAAAGGAGGGGGCCGGTCTTTATTTTTTCCGCTGAAACCAGACGTTTGAATTTAGAGCGCAGCGATTTCCAGTCCGAGCGCGTGGGCAGTACTCTGTCAACATGCTTAATAGATGGGGGGTTTTTTTTGGTGCTCGATCTCGATGCAACGCAATGGACCTAATAACCACTCGCCATCTGTTTCAATGAGCGTTGGACCCCCGCTTGATTATAAATTTAAATCCGAAGTACCTATACATATAATGGGCGAAATTAGCGTCGTTGCGTTTGGCCATTAAATCACACAATGCGGACCCAACGGCTCGGAAATAAGTTTTCCCGCCCACCGCGGTGGAGGCAAAAAACGTTTGGACGGAGGCACAAATTGGCCTCAATAATCCCAGCGACACCTCGACACACGATGCGCGTCGCGCAGCTGGAGATGAAAATAAACGCCGGCTCGTAGTTTCACTGAATGTTTTTTTTCCCTCGCTCACTCGGCGCGCAGGCAGGTATAATATAGTAGGTATACACGCGTGTCGCCTTTTACAGGAGCCGCCTTCTGTAGAAGGTACCGCCGCCGCCACCGCCTCGGGAAGAGAGAACGACGAGACCCCCGTGCGGAGTAGAGAAACTTTACGCGTACGGGTACTCGGGTGTGTGGCGCGCTCGCGGAACTTTATGATATCCGGCTCACTTTTTCGTTCGTAAACCATAGTGACGCTGCGCGGTGTGGGCTTTGGCTAGTTGGCGCTGCGGGGGTACGGAGAAACTTGGAAAAGCTGGGAAACGCGATGCCGAGCGCGTGGCTTATAATCGGGGGAAACGTCGACGGGGAGTCTTTTGCGGCCGCGACCGTCCATCAAGAGGATACGGTGTCGACGATGCGTATTGGGAGATGATGGGAGTTTGATGATTGGTCGATTTAAACGCGTACACAAATGTCGAACCATTCGAGGGATGATAGCATGTAAATCTGAGTTTCTTTTTATAATAGAGCCGTTGACATTTTTTATTTTTATGAAGTGCATCAAGGTATTATTAAGAATCGTTCTTAATAGTATATTTCGCCCCCTGGGCCTAGGGACCAACCTGGAGAGATGCACACTCGGGGCGGATGCTATTTTATCTACTGAGGGCTTTTTTGAGAGGCTGGCGTGCCCTCAGTAGGGAAAATAGATATTTCTATGCATCTACTCGATTGAGCAGATTTTTTATAAACAATTGACGCAGGATGACTGTAAAGTACAGAGTATTTTTGTCACGTATTTGAAACGATTTCAAGACTCCACAGTTAAAAATTTTATGCAGTTTGCTTTTACAGTTATTGATTGTAAAAATTGCACAAAATTTATCTACTTTCGTACACAAAACAATTTTACTTTACTAAAATATTTTGAAAGTGTGCAGGGCGTTCTAATCGTGAATCCTAGTTTTGACACTTTTGAATTGTACGAGACAAATGATTTAACAGGACCAAGTGGTCTATTCTTTGATATTTGGATTATACCATTTTGTATAATAGAGTGAACAAGCATATCGACCAATTTTTTTCAATTAAAAATTCGAATGTGGCTAGTCGAAGTATTATTGTAAATATAGATAGTTCTGCTGACTAAAATAAGCGGTCATTACCGTAATGCTCCTAATCTTAAAGGTATTTTAAATCATTAATGAGGTGACTATACTGTACGACATATTTCGGTATGCATATGTAACAAACTAAATTTCGTTGAAAAATTCCTATTCAGGGTTTCAGAATTATCAAAAAAGTACTATTACGGTAATGAGAGGTCTGCAATACTTTTTTAAAGTTTTTTAAAAATCCTATTTTTTAAAAATCTTATCTCACACACCAAAACATCCCGTTGTTGACTCATGCATGTATATTATTATGTAGTCAACTAACTGACTTTACTATGTATACATTATTATTGTGTTACTTGTACTACTTATTATATCATATAGTTACATTATTTACATATATGTTATAAAAAACACTCTATTTAAGTTTTAAGTGTAAGATAAATCTACTTGCGACACATAATCTCCTTATTTCTTGCTCTGTTGTTGATCGCTTACTGCTCAGTAAATACGTGTTTACTCGATGGATGACTAAATCGCACTGTTACCAAAACTTTGGGTGAGCTTAGTCAGCTCGCAGTCAGCTGAGTCATCAGACAGAGCAGACTGGCTGAGCGGCGTACTCTATACTGCGCAATGAGCTGCGCAGCTCACCTTTTGTCAACAGTGTGAATTAGTCTTTCGTCGAGTGAACACGTATTATACTGAGCAGTTAGCGATCAACAACAGAGGTAGAAATAAGGAGATTATGTTTGGTGAGTAGACTTATCTTACACTTAAAACTTAAATAGAGTAGTTTTTAATAACGTATACGTACATAATGTAATAAAGTAATAGGTCATATAATAATAGCAATGTCTATATATTCAGTTATTTTGTCATATAATGTAGGGTACACATAAATATTTGGTATTTTAGGTCTTGTAGCTTTTTTGTATTAATTTTTTTTCATGCTGTACTCGTAAATAGTAAATTACACTAGTATAGATAGAATTGATAAAATTATTGATCAAAGATATTTTTTTTCAATCTGCTGTTGTGGATTTTTTCTAAACGTAAACAAATTTTAATCTCTGCGCATTTAGATTTTAGAAGCGTCAGATGTTTTTTTTTTTTTCATAATGAAAAAGTTCAGCTCTCGTCTGGGATCATAGAACCTTTAAAAAAATATGCGTGTATATTAAAGCATTACACAATGCGAGCCACTGTGTTCATAATATGCATGTGTCTGTGCTTATCAATCTTGATGGTACGCTGCACTCGAAGGTGCTCAGAGAGTCTTTTAAGATCGGGATCGCCTGCTTGCGTAATACGCTTTCCTCTCGTATCCTTTTTTTGTACTGCACTTACGGATTTTTATCTCAAGACACTCGGGCTCGCACTATCGTTATACTTTTTTTACTTTCCCAGAATATTTCAGAAGGTGTGCTCACATGACATTAAACCCCCTCATGACCTGTGCATTTTATAAAAGCCTCGCCAAATCAACCAGTTCGAAAAAAGTACATTCCTACCACTCGTATGTGAAATGTCGACTCGATCAATTAGCATAGCTCTACCCAGAGTTTGTCGAACTAAAAAAATGCAGAAAAAACACTTGTTACCTGAAAAAAAAGGAAAATGTACAAGCTGAAAAAGCTCGGCATTGCTTGAAATACTCGCTTGCCTATATATTATATACCTGTGCATACGTACATACATACATTCGCAACAGAGTTATAGAGCTTGTATCCCAGGCCACGTTATCTCCGTTATACACTATAACATCGAGGTGCCAAAGAGATAAGTGTTGAGCTGAAATGACAACTACCGAGTCCCGGTTAGTGTTACTACCTACCTACCTACAACTAAACGCACAGTGCCCAAACACGAGTATCATACACCCATATAGTATATATATTATAGTACTTGGAGCGCAGAGTCGTAGTTCGAAAGTGAATTCGAGCTTTTTTCCATCCTCCCAAGAGACACGGGTCGGTATGTACAACTCGACCGTGCTTATTATTATCATTCGTGTATAGCGCGTAATGCTCGCCGCGCGTGCTGTTCGTATTGGAATTCATATAGGTGTGCATACGCATTGCCGATTAGAGAATATAATTTTTTCGTCCCTCCTGCAGCAGCGTAATGCAACGCAACGACGCTCCCTTCCGTTCTGTATAATAATTGAACGATAATAGCATTACGAAAATCATTCATATGTAATAACCAACGCGTTGTATATATCCAATTACCCGTAATAATGAAGTTGTCCGTACAAACTACTGCGGCGTTAAGAAACGGATTAGGCGTGATTCGCGTAACGATTCGCATTCCAAAGCGCGTAAGTCGACACCCCTATAGTTTGACGCAACTAAAACTATACCTCTGCCGCAAGCACCGGCGTATAATTACTCATGTCCCGTGTCTCAAAAAGTGACGCAAAAATATATCCCCGTAACCCCGCTATCGTGTTCGCGCTCCTCGCACACGACTTGAAATATACTTTCGAGCGTGCAGGGGTGTAGAATTCGTGTAGCGGAAGACTGGAGTCTCGAAAAAAAAAAATCTCCAGCGCACGGTATGCGTAATAAAGCTCCGATTACCTCTCGCGATATTTTTTCCGCCCATATTATAATATGCTTCCAGGGGGGGAGAAGAAAGCCGTGCGGGAAATCAGTCCGGACTGCAGGCCTTCCTATTTTAATACCAGCGGCAGCAGAGGCGGTGCAACATTGTCGGTCGGACAGGTGAAAACGCCTCCATGCGCGACGCCGCGTCGTAAGTTCGCGAGGTTACTGGGAGAAACTTCGCGCGCCCGGCGACCAAGAGTATACTCGCGTGCATACGAGTGTAGGTACACCGACAATTTATCGATCGGAAGTTTGTTAATAACAACGCCGCAAGCTCGGAACGGGAGGACTCAATAAATACGCCTTCGTCACAAAAAAAAGCACCGTTCATTCGAGACAGCGCGCCCGAAAGAGAGAGAGAGAGAGCCCGTTGTGCTCGATTATATTATATACGCGCCGACTCTACTCGCCCGCACGCGCGCGCAATAAAGATATTACCACTCCGTGTAAAATATACACGGGACTTTGATTTTGAAAATTAAGTGCGCGTTACGCTTGCATTTATGGATAATGTAAGAGTTTCGCCCGCCGTATCGAATCAACTTGCGCGCGCCCGGTCGCGGAATATTTTCCCCCGCCTCGTTGACGCATGCAAGAAACTCAATTTCTACGATAACTCGTCACTCCGTGTAAATCACATAAATACAAGTGTAACCGCGTATCGATCGATGGGTGTGTATTATATGTACTCGAACATGCGTCGAGTACCAGCGGTAGCGGGTCGAAAAAACACACGAGTCCCCGGTTATACAAGTCCGCGTGTACCTGTTCATAACTGTCCTTTTCGCGCAGACGTTAACCTGCCGCGCATATAGCATACCTGCACGGAAACCTGTCACACGACACGTGCACACGCGCTGCGGGGAAATTGTCCGGCCCCGGGGTGGGTCGGGTCGAAAGGGCGAGTCGAAAGATTGGTCCGGACTGCTATTATGTCCTGGCGTCGGTGTATGATAAACATTCGTATATGGGTATGGAGTGCGCTGATCTGAATTTTATTTTTTTCCTGATGTTTCGATTTGAAATCCTGCTTTTTCCTTTGCCTCTTTTCCCCACTTTCGTTGCGACGATGGGCCGTCGTGGACTGAAAGTGAGCGTGGTGTTGAGACGTAGTGTATACACGTTTCTCGTGTTCTCATAGTAGTTTAATAATGTCTCAAGAGACGTTCGTTCGTGTGGATTGGATGGAAAAGGGCTAGCCATATATTTCAGCCACACCAGAGTCCAAGACTGCGTTATTCTTCTGAAAACTGTGAATTTGGGAAATTGTGATGATGTAAATCCGCAATAAAATAGTCATTTCGATGTGATGAGCCTTTTCTCGCTAAGAGTTCCAGTTTTTTTTTTGTCTTTGCCATCGAATTAAAAATATTTAACCATACCTTACAAACATTATGTAATGTCAGTGAACCTCGTCGATTGTTCCATTTACGAATATGTCAAATTTGCCGAGAACAATACACGGTGATTCTTTTTATTTTCATAATCCGCAGTGAGCTCGTGAAACCGTAAACAAATGAAAATACCGCGTGGACGCACAATAAAATTCACGTCTCGGAGTAATACGGAAAAATCAACCTCGAGCGGAACGAAGGATCGCGTGACACCGTCCGATGAAATGTTTTCTTCTCCCCGATCGCTCACATACTCTTTACATCCGCGCCGATTTGAGCAATAACATCAACAACAATAACAGCGGGGCAAGAGAAAAAGCGCGATTCGATAATAGCAGCAGAACGTTAAATTACTGAGCCCCGCGCGCCGATATTTCATTATACTTACGACGCGCGCGTGCGCTTATACTATCGACAGCTGCCTTAACTCGCGTGTAATGTCCGCAGCAGCGCGCGTTTCTTTCCCCTCCCTCGATACGAAATAACTGCTTACAGTCCATTTGTTCCTCGACAGCTCGAATTCGCGCTCTGGAAAAGCATATCATTCGCCGTCCGTATACCTCTGCAAATTTCAGCTCCTCTTCGAAAACTATAACAGTTCATACAGTTTACGCGTTTCCACGAGCGATCCATCCTCCTCCCCCGCCCCCCCATCGGTGTAATAGGGCGCCCTGGTTTACGACTGAACCACCCCCCGCCCGATTGATCGCGATTGGCTCTCCCCCCCTCGGCGCGGCGTTTTCTTTTAATCAGCCCGCAATGCTGCCCCGCGGACGAGTAACGCGAGAGCCGGCTCGTTCATCGACCGCGGGACGATCGGGGGGGGCGAGCACAAAAGCCCCCACGGGCGAATTCAATCGACTTACGCAAGCGCACCACCGCGGGATTTAATTGCGCTAATTACGTAATCTCGGGGCGCGAGACTCTGTTCGTGCGTTGTGCGCTATCGCGCCGCGCGCATCTCTGAAACCGCGGTCGCGCATACGGGCGGGCTTCCGCGCGTATCAGCCCGCGCCGGGGGTCGTGAAGAATAATCTCGGCCGCGCGGGGGAGGGAGGGATCGGCGTTTCGCAACCCGCGGAGTCCCCCCCCTCTACAATCTCTATCGGCCAAGTTGCAGCCGCGGCCGATTATTATTACGACGTCGGTGAGCGCGGGCCGTGGCGATATTAGCATGCGAGAGAGCCTCAGTGTTATGGCACGTACGCGTGCGATCCGCGGCAGTGATAGGACGATTTTGTAGGTGTATACGGGTACTGGGGCTCGCGTGTTCGATCTCTGGCGGGTGTGTGTATGCGCGCGTGCGATCAAACGGCCATGGGAACGATTGACAGGGGCGTGTCTGATTTAACGAGCGGCTTTTGTGGATTCGCCGGCTATGGACAAGCCGGTCGATTTTTCGCGCGTTATATCGAAGCCGATCGGTGTGGGTGCGGAATTCCACGAAAGAACGTACCTACAACTGGGAGTTTTCGATCATCCAGCATTATAAGCTTGTCCAAAACAAGGCTCGTAGTTTTGTAAAAGTATAATCTACCTCGAGAGCGATTTTAACGCAATTTTTGATTTCATTATGTCAGCCTGTGTACAAACTCAGTACCGAGTACCCGTTTTTCGATCAAAAATCCAATGTTTTTTCCAACTCACGATAAAAGCTCGAGCTTCGCATACACCCTAATATCCAGTATGTGCGTGAGTTACGTGATCATCGTCGTCATCGTCCTCGTCGCGGTTGTCTTCTTCCACGTACATCAGCATAAAAGTGAGCGAGAGAGGCTAAAATGAATAAAAAAAACGCTAGATCCTCATAGGGCCGCCGGCGGCTAACATACAGCAGCGGCAACCACACCAAGATTGCTCCTACGGCCGGCTCACAGCATCTCCTCTCTCTCTAGGCCCATCTGCATCATGTGCGTCGTATAACGTATACATACACACACATACTTACTGCACGCGCGGTGTCCAACACGATTGGCAACGACACCGCCTCGTATTTCATCCTCGTAGGTATATACTTACCCGGACGGGCGCTCTCTTTCTCCCCTGCAGTCCCTCTGTGTGTGTACACGCCGTACCCTTGCGTACACCCCACATCCTCCTCCTCCTATAAGCTCGCTCGCACGTATGGGCGCGTAAAAGCTGCACCTAGGCTGTATATAGGCGCAGGTACTTACGTATGTATGTACGTATACGTTATAGATGCCTGAGCGCAAGAAAGGGCGCAAAGTACTTTGCTCTCCCCCTCGCCGCGAGTGTGTGCACATACGAGAGCAGAACGATTCAATGCTAGTCCTGCAGCCCCAGCCGGCTCTCTCTATTTTTACTGTTCCGGCGCTCTTGCAGCTCTCGGGCTACTCTCTCCTCTCGTATACCCGCCTATCAATTCCGCGAGCCCTGGTTATACCTCCTCTGTATGTGTGTCTGTGGCGGCGCGGTGCGCTCTCGCGGATGTAAGCCTCGCCGAGCCGATAAATTGACGGCGGGAGGAGTGTAGGGCGTAGCTCAAAAATTCGAGCTGCTGCTACGCGCGTGTGACTCGCTTTGGGATGCGCGCGGTGTATCTCATATGTATATACATAAGTATGTGTGTGTATGTACTTTTAATCTATCCGGACGCTTGTATAGTGCGGAGGGATGGTGCATGTACATACGGATAAGGGGCGGGAGGGGGGAGGGGTATATTACGGGTTGTAAGGTGGAACGGAGTTATGGGCTGTTGTGGGGTGTGTGTATTATGTATTATAGCTATACCCGATGCAGCGTGTACATGTGTTGACTGTAATTGAAATTGCGAACCGAGGAATCGAAACGCGGTTTGTCGTGGATCGGAGAGCCGCTGGGGGGGTAGTAGATGGATACTTTTGGGTGGGTGGGGGGGTAGTAGATGGATACCTTTTTGTTTTTTTATTCTTTCTAATGAATTTCGATCGCGCCGTTCTGTTCGGAGGTAATTGGCCCGTGTCGCGTATACGAGGTACTTTCGAGGGCACTTGAGTACGATATTGCGCCCGAAGGATGTGTGTGTGTGTGTGTGTATGTTAAAAGGTTCCAAGCGAGTGATTTCCGGATGGTGGGGTGCGATTAACTTGTCGAATCGACGCTTGAGGAGGAAGTTGGGCGAATTACGGGGAACAATTATACGAGTATTGTATGGTCCACGGGCTGTTGGGTCGAAAAACAGTGGCAAGTGGCGGAGAGAAAGGATTCTCTTGTGCGTTAGATCGGTGGCTGGTTTGAGCTATAAGGGGATTGTCGAGGGTTCCCCGATAATTTTTGTGTTTCGAGAGGTGAATAATTTTGAAAAGTTGCGGTACGTCCTAACAATGATGTGACGTTTTCCAAATGGAGAGAGGAAGAGAGGTTAAAAATGGGAGTACTTGGTCGGTTAAATAAATGTAAGTGTTTTTTCGGCTTCAAGATTTTTAAATTAATCTCTGCAGGGAATATGTCTGGATATATTTTTGAATCGACTGTGTGTGAATAATAGTTTAAATCAATGTCACGAGTGCGATTTTAAATAAACAATAAGTACAATTTTTCAACAGTGTTATGTTTTGTGTTCATCAAAAAATTTCACTTTAGTTTTTTTCGATTCCCTTTTGCGCGGTTAGTGTAATCCATACGTGCTTTGAGGGGCTTCTAAGACAATTTTATCGAAACAGCACCAACTAATTGATAAGTAGCTCAATGGGCTAAGCCCCTTTGCTCTACTAACGCTGTTAATAGGGTAATTACTTTAGGGGTAGTTTATGGTACATATAATATGCATACCTCGAAGCGTGATTTTGTAGCCTTTTACTGATTTGGAATGAAAATGTTTGATCATAGCTGGATTCTAATAGTCAAAATTTTGAAGGAAATTGTTTGTTTCAACGACTTGTTTATTTTCTTTACTCTGGATAATATTGTATCGTTGTTTTTCTTATGAATGTAAATTATCTCGCATTATTACCATCACGCGAAGAGAAAAAAAAAAATACCTTGCGATCATTCGTTGTTTGTTAAGAAGAGCGCAACGTTCCTGTCGACCTCGTCAATCTCAAACTTCGCCAACATTCTTGTAAAATATTGACCTCCATCATCATTAAACGGGCACCCTTCGCTCGACCCATCGGAGCGTCAGCCGGCACGGCAAACACAATACATCATGCACGTACATCCATCACGAGCGCACGCAGGTACTCGTACATATAACATACATCCGTGAAAATCAATTTCGCACAGCGCCCGGCATCGCGCCTCACTTTCGTTTTCCTTTCCATCCGCGCGCTCTTGGCTCGTTCACCCGCGCTCGCTCCTACTCCATCAGAGATATTCACCTATACAGCGCGTCGGAGTAAAAAATAAAAAGCAAAAAAATAAAATAAAATAAACGCAGCACGCCGGTAGGCATATACGTATACACACGCGGCACTGAAATCGAAAGGGCGGACCGCCGAGACAATGCTCGTTATGCATTGTGCGTGTACACCTCGCCCGTTGCGCTGTGCATAATACTATACGTGTGCATACACGTCTCCTCCCTCGTCACGTGCGCGATTTGCGCCGCGGGTGTATATATACACACGGAGATGCGCAGCGCAACGCGATGCCTACTTAAATGCGTACACGCACGCATATGCTTACCTACTATGGCGTACCATTCGCTTCACCGGACCGAAGGGGAGAGTTTTGCGATGGCTGTACGTTCGAACGGGGAGGGAAAAATAGAGAGTTAATATCATAACGGAATACCGAGTCGAGCTGATCGTGTGTGTCTATGTAGAGCAGCCAGCACATGTAGGTATTATACGCGTGCCTCGGATCGTTTCGCCGTGTGTGTGTGTTCGATTAGGCGAGCCCGGAGTATGTGGATCACGAGGCGAGGAGCGAAACAATGGACGGGCTCTCTCGATCCCATTGTCCCGGCAGCTCCTCTCTTCTATACGGATGCCTCGGATCGCGGGCGAAATTCACTTTTACGGGGGGAGGGTTTTCGGCGCGCCGTCGTCGCAGAGTTCCATTGAGAAAGTTGCTTTGGTTGACGTTACAGGGTTTCGATTAGGGCGTGGCGACTGCTCTCATCCGCGAACTCGAAGTTCAGTCTCCTTGAGCCATGATATCCTTCTGCATCAGAGTCCTTGCTGACGATCCTACCTCCAGTAATCTGACCATAAGAAGGGTGCACGGTCAAAAACAAACCTCAATCGAAACTAAAAGTCCTCTCCGCATACCTCGGTATGCGCCTACCTATACAATACGTACAGCGAAAGAACTATCCGTCTGCATGTACGCCACTGAAAACACGGACTCCCCCGCGGAGCAGGGCAAAAATAAGCACTCGCGCGTCCTTAAATCAACCGTATGCATGTATCTTATGTATATATATGTATATATCCCGATACCTACCGGAGCGCCGAACAATGCCATATAATATTATAGTGTATATTATACACGAGCTGCCGTGTGCTCTCGTGCAGCAGCAGCAGCAGAAGTATAGTATAGGTACATCGAAAGTGGAGGAAAGACACACCGAGCACACATACATATGTTACAGAGAGCCTCTTCGGTTTTATAATACCCATAGGGCCCATTGTATAACAGCGCATCCAAGCACGAAAACGGGGGTGGGGAGGGGGGCTCTCCGTATGGTAGGATAATTACGGTTATTATCGCGCCGATGTACGTTTTGTATTATATCTTTGCGGGCCTCTGTATGTGTGTGTCTGTCCGTTTGTTTGTGTATCCTCAAATCGACGGAATGGACAGAGAGACTAGCCTCTCTCTCTCTCTCTCTCTCGCTCTATGCATACACACCGCACCAATACCAACCTGCAGCACTTTCCTTTTTCATTCATGAATCCGCCCCGGCTTTTATACACTATACATACGTACATATATATTAAGTACAAACACACTTGCCCCGCACCGCTGTTGCTGCTGCTGCTGCTGCTGGCCAAGGAGCGCCTTTTATTTATACACATTGTGTGCCTATAAGTGATTCCGCTGCCGCGGCAGCTGTATACACGGCGAACAGGTTTTCCCGCACTCACTCCGCGGGGTCGCGCTGGAAATGAGATTTTGCGCGGCGTTTGTGCGTGGGCAGGCCGATATAATGCCGGGCAATTACTCGGTGCGTGCGTTGCGCGGGCGATTGAGTGTCGATGATGATGATGATGATGATGATGACGATCGGCTAGTCGGGGTGCAGTGCGCGCGTGTATTTCGTTCGGTGTTTGAATAGCGGCGTTCTTGCGATACGTGCAGTGTGCACGATTTAATTATCCTCGTTTTTCTCCACCGTCCTCCAGCTGCTGTGCGAGTATTTCGTACTGCTACGGCGATTCCTTTGTCTTGTAAAAATGTGCTTGGTACGGCGCGTCGTGGTCGTGGTGTGCTAATAGAATTTCGTACGCAGAACCCTGTGATTGGAGGATTCTTCATTCATTTTCTATAGTAAGAAACAATACTTCTATCGCCGGTCCTTGCGAACAAAATATTTGGGTTGTGCTTCTGCCTAAGGAGAATATACGCTTCATGACAAAATTTAAATTAATGTTCAACATACATGTGACAATTCAATGTGTAAATTCATTTCTCTATCCACACCGTACGATGCAGAAAACAATTGATTACACTATTTTTGACAGTGACGAATTTGAATCATATTTTTTTTCGCCAGAATCGAATGCGAATTTTAATATTGCCAGAAGCTCGAATTATATGCTTTTCGTGAGGGGCGATGATATAATTATCATCGATGATTTTTCTTTTGTTTTTGGTTTTAGACTCGTCAAACATGATAAAAAGAGACCTTGTTCCTTTCCATCTTGTCGTAATGTATATGTTAATCTTCGTATGCACTTAATTAATTTTCAAAAAGTAATTTAAAAAAAAACAGAAAAAAAAAAACTGTTGCATCACACGAGTTAACTCTCAATGAAACCAAAGTACCCACACCATACTGTTATACTTCAACGAGATATCGAGAACAGTGTACGTTATATGTATGCACGCGTCTCTCGGACCGGACGGGGGCAGCAAGTAAGCCATACGGCGAGAGCCAAAACAACAAGTGATTTCGATTCCGAGAAGCGTGGTCGTTTCGCGAGCCCCCGCATATAAATCAAATCGATGAAATTTGCATCATCGCCGGATACTTCGGGAGAAGAAGATTGAGAAGAAAAGGGAGACGAGACAGAGACGGATAGATAGGGCATCCCGGCGGACGTGCGTTGCAGACAGATACATTCGTGGTTATCTTTTCGAGCAATAGGTACACCACACTGTACACGACTCCGGCAAAACGCTTGGTGCTTGTTAAACCTAAAGGCAAACATTACTCTCAAAAAAAATTGATTTTCCGAAAAAAAAAAAAAAAAAAAAAAAGACCCGTTATTAAATCCACACTGACGAATCGGCCTTTCGCCGCGCGGCGATTACGATCTTATCGACCGCGCGTTTCCATTAATTACCCCGCGGGAGATGATTTTCCCGCGGGAGCACAATGAGCGCGGTTCGTTTCGCAAGGGCCGCGATTGTCTTCTGCAAATGCAGATTAGCGGGAAACGCGTGTCGTCCGTGCGTACAAGCGCGCGATACTGCAATCGCCGATTATTGTTGAGAGCGCGAGCGTTTATTAAATCGAACTGTAATTAAAGCCGGGATTGCGCAAAAAGTATATTTCATACGCACCACCGCGTGAGCCTCCAAACGTATATAAGCTCGTTTATCAACACCGATTATAATTAATAAGAATGCAACGACGGCGCTGCATCGCGTGCTTGCAGTGTGTATGTATAATACGTGCTCGCTCGTAAGCCATCCCGAGCGTTTCACGTCACATTTATCCGGCTATTACTTTTTATCAGCGGAATAAATTGATATCATAAATAATACTGTATGTACTCCCCGACGATTTGCGTGGGTATACGCCATGCGCCCGTAAGGACGTCACTGTACTCATCTTTCGTCACTCACTTGTCCATAAACAATGATCTGCACATTCAGCAGCAGCTGTGTTTAGGGCTACTAAGAGACCAATAGATCGTGTGCACAACTTCCTCTTCCAGCGATAATAGTCATTTCAGACAGGGTTCGTTCAAAAAGTGCTTCACGTCCAATCTGTAAACATTCAAACACAAAGCGCATGCACAGCTCGCGTCTCCCACTAATGGAATCGAAAAGGCCAAAGACAGCTGACGATGCAGAGGCCGCAAGAAAGGCTCACTCTCGCCTCTGTAAGCGCGAAACCAAATCCTCACCCAACTACATACAATTAAGCTGCAGCCGAGCCACATCAGCTGGCTAACGGTAGATACTTATACTCACGTGTATGTGTGTGCAGTCAGTATAATACAGCTAGACCGATGCACGACAGCGAAACTCCCGAGCGTGAAGTTCGCGTAGCTGGAAACGTCCGGAGGGAGGCGAGCTTCGTCATTGTCTTCTTCGTCTTGTTCCCGGGCTTTCGTTGTCTTTGAAGTTGAAGGAAAATACTCGGAAAGGAGGAGTAGGAGGATGTTCCCTTTCGAGGAACGAAATTGATTCCTGATCATCAACGGACGCACTATATACGCTCACGGTCGATTTTCTTCTGTGCAACGCGATACGACTGGTGTGTTTAGTCTACATGCTTCTCGTGGGAGCTGAGGCTCCTGATGCTGTTTTACTCTGTAAAAATATGGATGGTTATTTTAGATTTGCTTTTTGAAATCTAATCATCGTTGAAGGAGAAACAAATCAAATATTATCATGATAACGACGATAATACTAATCAATGATAGAAAAGCACGAGTGACGGTTTACAGAACTTGGTTCCCAAGTCAAACTAGTCGATGTTTCACAGCGCGGAAAATACGAATTTAATAATAGATAACTGTTTCTTTTATCGCTGTACAACGGTTAGTAAAGAATGATCCAATGATCCAAAGTATCGCGATAAACTGTACCGCGAGAAAAAATCAAGCTTCTTTATCCCGCGTCGCTTAACATTTCGAACCGAAGAACCGAGGAAGAAGACGTCTCGCGCTTCTAAGAAAGCTGAAAGAAGAAAACGGACGCGTAATCGATGTACATGACTATAAGTGCTTAATCTTGTGCAGCTGGCCTTTTTAATGATTGCGCAATTGGCAGCTTCTCATTACGGTAAAAATTTCACAAATTCAACATTGGGAAAACTTAGGAGCTATACGTATGGATTATCGTGTTTGCTACACTCGATGGAAAACAGGGAAACCTTAATACCATCAAACGACCCGGCTTGGAATTTCATTCTATTCGATGTTTTGAGTTTTGGTATGTCCAGTGTTCGCAGACGAAAATCATGGAATTGATTGAGAAACCGGCTCGATAATTTTGTCGGTGCAATGCATTGGAATACATTTTCGAAATTTCTACATCGATGTTGCGCAATAAAGCGTAATCACTGTGCTACTGTACTTTTTGGAAAACACGAAAATTCCAACGTCTTGGATTTATACTCTATTATTGATGTCTTAAATTCTGGTATGTCCCGTGTTTGCTGGCAAAGAAACACGACGAACTCGATATAGACGTTGGCTCCATAATTCCGCCGGCACAATAGACTGAAATAAATTTTCAAATTTCTTCCCATCAATCTAATACTCAATAATAATATAGTACCCATTGGTAAAAGTTAATAGCCACTCGCTCGTCCCACCAAACCTTCATCGCGGACGAACGAAACCCATGCAGCCGTAAATCATGCCCCTCATGCGCGGATCAAGCTAACAAAAATTCCCTTTGGCTATTAAAAACGCGACACATCCTTACGTAACCCGATCCAAAAAAAAAAAAAAGGAAAAAAAGGAGACGGGAAAGAGGAACGAAGACAAAAGAAAAGAGCGGCGCGGGGCTTGCATAATATCGCGCGGACGAGCTTGTTAAAAGAGACACAACAGGGCACGCTGCTGCTGCTGCAGCCGCGGCGTATATGCAAACACAGAGCTTACTTTTATGTACAGGTATGCACCCTACCTCTGCGGAGCCGCTACATTATCGGAACGAGGGTATATATAAGTACAAGAGGTAGGGCTCGTGCGGGCGAAAAAGAAAATACGTCGCGGAAAAGCATCGCGTCGTATTATGCATGGGTGTATGGGTAAGAGCGCGAGCGGCGAACCTAAAAGCGGCTCGGCGCACACCTTCGGCGAGTATTGCTTCGGACGGACTGTAAATGTACGACGGGCGGGGAGCGCGGTATATAAATGTAAGTAGTACGCCGTGCTGGTTGGGCTGTGTACTTGTATGAGTCTGCTCCGTTTTGGCCTCTTTGCGTGCATATGTGGATGTGAGAAAACGAAGAGATCGTCCCTTCGTCTGATGTAGCGAGGGGCGGCGGGGGGTTGCTCTTGTATATTGGCTGCATCGCTTTTCTCCGTTGTGTAATACGAGATCGCGGTGCTGGGGGTATGTTTTACGAGCCTTGGGCGTGCTGTCGTTACGTGGAATAATTAAATGTGCCTGCTGCTAATGGATGGATCGACAAATAGATTTTTTAATCGGGAATAATAGCTTGGTGCGAACGAGGTGATGCGCGGCAGAAGAGCTTTCGCCAGCAATTTGAAAGGAGTTGATTAGAAATTGCACGACACCGGAGCTAAAATTTTAATCTTTTCAGCTGCAACTTGTACTCAACCTCGTATAAACGGCATAGGGATATGAAGGGTGGCAACAATTTAAAAAATAAAAAGAAACATTAAAGTCAACCCAAACGAATTAAACGGAGTTAACTACGAGGGCGGCGTCGCAGCGTCTTTTGAATCATACGTTCCTAGCCAGCCGGTGCTCGTGGTTATCCATGTACATACGGACCCGCATACAGCTGTGGCAGCAACACCATCGCGAGACGGGTGTGGGGAATTCGTGGCTCCTAAAATTAAATTTCAATAGTTTCGGGTCTCCAGTCGGGGGGGCTGTACCACCGGATGTCGTTCTATACGCGCCGCCGTGGAAAATTAGTATGCGCATGACTAACACGAGTCCCGTGTCCCCTCGAAAGCGGATGAGCGCGGGCAGTTTGTATGCTTTCGTTGATTCTGTTTCCGTCTAGTTCGCAGCTCTGTGCGGGAGCTTTCGTTTCAGGGAGGTAGAGAGAGAGAGAGCTGTTGGTATGGGTGTGCGTCGAAATTCATCCTCCGACGCGTGATGTAGATTTTTCAATTTATTGGATCGACAATGTACGGTGCATTTTCGTGCATTTAATCTCAAGTATTTCTCAAGTTGATGCGTGAATAGATAAATGATAACTTACACGTACTGCTAATGTCTGAGGTGAAACAAAAAAATCTGTCTCTGAATCTGAAGGATGCAAGGTAATTTTCTGATCATATAACCTCGAACATCGACTATTATAGCTCAGTTACTTGAACATTGGTCTCACGACTGAATGGTTTGTGGGTTCGAGACTTATATATATTACAACACCTCGATTGATATGTACTAAAGGTCGGCAGTGTCTTGGCTTATTACTCAAATAACACAATGTAAACAATATATGGCGTTGGACAAATGGCCAGTTTTTTTGTAAAGTAAAAAAAAATTCCAGCTCGCAGATTTTCTCTAAAGAATTGAAACAACAAAAGTCATCCGACCATTTAAATTTTTACAAAAACTTTATCGTCGTTGACAAAAACCTGTACAATCCTAACGATCAAACATAACGCAGCGAGCGACGCACAAAGAGTCACATTTATCCAACGCAGAATTCCAACAGCCCTGGAAATCAAGCGGGGGAAAAAAAAAAAAAAAGATCGAGCAAACAATGCGGCTCCCAACGACCCAATAGTCCTTGAGAACTATATAAAATATACGCGTATGTACACGATTCGCGCGTACGGCTCATCGTCCCGCGTCCGTTCGAAACTCTTAACCCAAATGCAACAAACCGAATAGTCGTGTCGTGTATTAACGAGACAGACCGCTCTTGCCGCGGTGTTTCCAATTTACAGCCCGTAATACGCGCGCGCCTCCTCCACTTCGCTCCAAAGACACGCACACACCCCCCCGCACCCACTGAGATACACATGAGAGAAATACCCACATGTACACGCAACACGTGTGCGCGGACGTTCTCTCGTGCCTCGATTAATATAGCCGGCGCATCTCCTATAAATAAAGCCGTAGCCCAGCAGCTCGCTGCCCCGGTAATGGGGTAAAAAGCGCACAGAGACCTCCGCTCCGGCCTCCGCGTCGTATCTTGCTATAGCTGCTGCTGCTGGTTAAATCCACGCTGTGGCCGGCGTGGCATTCCGTGTCGAGATTCGTACGCGCGTGCTCTCGGGTCTCCTTTAATCTGATTAAGCGGCAAAAATCCGGGGTGATTTTCTCGGGTGCCGGGGAATGTTGATACAATGTTACATGGGGGGGGGGGCTCGTTTTCTCTCCCCCGGCGCTTGGAAATTCACGCCGCGCGACGTCAGAACTGTTTTTTTCTTTTCCTCACAAAATGATCGCAGCACTAACGTCGACGCTGATCGTCCCACTGCAGAAGAGGTTTGACAACTACATCGGCGGTCGTGTTTCTAAAAACTTATCGCTTCGTCCTGCAATCGGGCTAACAAGCGTGATCGACAGCCAAAACAGACAACAGCCGGTGATCAAACATCGATCAAAACCAGTCGACCGGGCGGTCAAGTTTACAAATACGCACGCGTTAAAATGAAAAGCGCATTTTAGAAATAAAACAGACCGTTCCGAAACGCGGTAAAGATCTCATCGCGGCGGCGAACGCGGCATCTGCAGGCGCCTAAAGTTCCCCGGCCCCGATTACGCGCGAGCGTGTCTGCAGAGCGTACAGTACTTACTTATGTATATATAATACCCCACGAATGCAACTCCCGGCCGGCTGCAATGTGTACGTTACATACGGAACACACGGTAATGTTATGCACACCTGGGGGAAGGCACGCGATGCCACGCTGATCTTTATGCAAGGAAATTATTTTTGGGTCAGGCGCTACTAGTGCTGCTGCTGGTATTATGGTATAGCATCTCGCACGCGAATGATTTACGGGGCCCCCCCTACTGGATTTATAATGCGCCTCTCGCTCTCGGTGTCTTTTTTTTCTTCCTTTTTGGCCGTCTTATTCGGTGGTGGCGGGGGGGGGGGGGGGGGGGGGGGGGGGGGGGGGGGAGAGGAGATTGTTTAGTGGGGTAGGTAAGTTTCGTGATCGGTAATTGGGTCAGCTGGTTTTTTGCGCGTATAGGTATGTGTAGAAGCAAACGTTCGGGGATTGGGAAATGCGGTAAAAGTTTTACGACAGCCTTATTATTGATGGGCTGCTGAAGTAGCCTCTCGCGTTGCGATTCTCCATTTCTTCTTCATTTTAATGGGAATCCGGCATTGGTGATTTTGATTTATACAAGCGTGCAGTGCTCGAAATAATTTATTCGACAATTTATTGGATCTGTCGTGACGTCTGATACGAATTTTTATTTTTTTCATATTCGGGCCGCATTACAAGATACGTGACATTTTACAGAGATGCTTCGCAACTGAAAAAATATCCAGCACAAACATGCACTGAAATTCTAAAATACTTTATTCCTATACAGAGCTACCGCGAAAAGCAAAGTTTTTTTGTTTCTTTGAACCCGCAAACGCGAGTGCATTAGTATAGTTACAATGGTCAATTTAGAAATCCAAGGTCTCATTGTCCGGCAGCACGCAATAGCCGCGAGATTCCGCTTTCCATTCAATTCCCCCGAAAAGAGGCGAAAAAAAAACGAACAAACGAACGAGCCAACGCACAAAAATCGTCAAAAACAATCCAACGAATCCAGCCGAAAGCAAACTCCGACGCTTGCAAGAAACAACAGCCGAGTGAGAGAAGTTGTCGAGGATCTAGGAAGCGAAGGAAAAGAAAGAAAAACCAGCAGCCGAGCGTATCTCTCTCTGGCGGGAAACGATGCCGACGCACGCGACCCGCGTTTATTAAACACGGAAGAAGGAATAAAAGAGAAGGAAGAAACGGTGACTGCGGCGCGATCATTATTATCATCATTATTATTATTATTATTTGTAACGGCCGCGGAGCGCGCACGAGAGCCTAATTGCCGCGCTCGGTGCTTCTTTGCGTTGTTCTGCGCCCCCGGCGCGCGCGGTTTCCACCCCCGCGTGTCCCCCCCCCCCCCCCCTCCCCACCACCCGTTGCACCGGATGATTATCACGTTTTGGTCGGTTCGTACGTTGCGGCCTAGCTCTGAATTTGTTTCTCAATCCCGTCAATCGTATATATATTTGTATTATTACCTGCACTGCACGCCCTGTTATCCTACCGTCTGATAATGAATATATGTATTACGTCTGAAAACCATGAGAAACTACGCGCAGTGCAAACAAACCGATACCCATCTCGAGCATCCGTAAAAACACCTGCCGATCCGTCGGACATTCCGGTCGTCGGCGGGCAGTGCCTGTGCACCGGCGCGCGGCGTCATAAATGAAAAAGCCCCTCGTAAACGCAATCTCCTCCCAGCACGCGACTACGACGACGACGACGCACTGCATCAGGAGACGGACAGGTTGACCATTTCGCTGCATGCACCATGAGCTCCGCCGATCCGTGTAGTAATGTATATATATATATATATATATATATATAT
>JAPYYV010011306.1:0-10848 GCA_030522625.1 Copidosoma aretas | reverse complement strand
CCATATAAGAAAAAAAAAAATTGTAAAAAAAATTTTCTGAAAGACTTTTGTGACAGTAAATCTATTGAAAAAATGGTTATTCAGAACATAGAAGAAGAAAAAATGTGTCGGAAAACAATGTATAGAGAATGGAAAATTGTATTGAGAAAATTTTAGTTGACAATTCAATAGTGATACCATACAGAAAATTTTTAATGATGAAATACAAATGTCTTATCAACTTTGAATATTCTGCATCGATACATAGCATAAAATATACATATAACTATATTGATAAAGGCAACCATACAGCATTTTGTAAGATACAAAAAGAACTAAATTCAGAAAATAAAGTTTATGATTAAATTAAGCAATACATCGATGCGCGATATTGAAGCCCAATGAAAACCACGTGAAAATTACAAGAACATCCTATCTTCTTCTCTGCCTCACGAGCCAAACCCTGGTTCTTCAACTGAACTCTCAACAGAAGACACATTACAACTTTTAACAGGCTCCGAGCCAATCATTATTCCCTAGCAGCCAGTTTACACAAAAAAAAAATGTCTGATTTACCTGACTGCTTTTGTGGCCAGATCATTCAAGACATCCATCACATAGTTTGGTACTGTCCAATCCATCAGCAACACAGAACAGCCTTGATAAGAAGACTTGAAAAATTTTACGATTAAAAAAACCTACCGCTAACTTTCAACATCGGCTCGATCCTAAAAGGTCCTTCCAACACTCCAGTTAGACTTATTTTTGAATTTATTTGAAAAAACATTTTTTTTATCTAGACTCCTTCAACTCAGTAGCCTATTCGAATCTCGTCCTTCCGGTTCTCCCTGATATTAACACCATTAATCTCGATTTTATCTTTTGACCATAAAAGGCCTCTACTAACTTCTATCTTCCATGTATACATATGTTCAAGATTGAATCCAAGTAGATTGTATAATATAATGGGGTTGCCTATGCCGGATGCGAAGAGAGTGAGTAGGAGAAGAATTAAAGAGGCCAAGGTGATGAATCTTAATACTTTCACTTTCTGTAGAAAATATGTGTATATTTAACAGTAAAAATGATTTTACTAAAAAACACAAAAACTTAACAGAATATTGATTTTCTTTGATTGACTTGGAAAAGAGTAACAAAAAAAGGAGGAGATTGTTTGAGTCACGCGATACCACGCTGAAGTAATAATAATAGGTATGCTTGAAATTGTGTAAAGCCAGTGAACTCAATTGCGCGTTGCACTGGGCGAACGATCGATGCGGACTGGCGCATAATGGCAGCATACAGATCGTGCAGAGCAAGAGCAAGTACGCGGCATGCAGTGATTAGTGGCAACGCAGGACCGTCAAACGCACGCTATTGGTTACAAATCTGGATAAAATTTTCAGCGCGCGAACAGTTGAATTATAATACCGACTTATAATAATAGTATTTATAACGCTAGGAACGTTATCTTTAAGTATTTTCAATTGCTAAATTAATTAAAGTATGGTAGTTAAATTTTGATTTTACACATACTTCCCAAGTTGATGGACAGCAGTCTGTACGAAATTTGTTTCGTACTACGAATGTACATCAAAAGAAATGTAATTCTAAGGCATTATTCAAAATTTATTATTATGAATTTAGATCGCTTATTTACTTATAAACATAAGCTATTAAAAGAAATATTACGATCGTTCTCAGTTTTAATCTTAATAACTAGGCTATATAAACATAATTTAACTGATAAGTTAAAATGTCGCTCAAAAATGTATGTGCGTTTATATTTATTATTTTAATATCTCTTAGAAGTTTATCAATCTTACCGCTTAGTTTTCCATATTCGATTCAATTTTAGGGTTTGTTCTTAATAAAATTAGTTTATGAATGGGTCCTGTTAGGACAGAACTAGACGTTTTGATTTTAACCACCCTGACCAGTGACTTAGGGTTCTTATAGGCTTCTAAAACTCGAGCCAGAGGCCACCTGCCAGGTGTGATAAGCTCATTTTTGTTAAGAACTAGATATCCTACTTGAATTGACCTTCGGGGCGTTAGCCTCTTGGACCGTGTCTGCAGAGTGTTGAGGTACTCTGAGGACCACCGCCTCCAAAAATCCTGGACAGCTTGCGTTATGAGCTTCCGCCTGCGTAATGAAGATATTTTTTCTGATGTTAAATCAGGTTCGGGCACGGAATAAGACGGTCTCAAGGTCAACAGGTGGGCAGGAGTAAGTGGATATAAATCTTCGAGATCATCGATCAAGGGACACAGAGGCCGTGAATTAGGGCACGATTATATACGACACAATAAAGTTGAAAACTCGACAAATGTCATAACTTGATCACCAACGACACGCTTTAAGTAAAATTTTGCGGATTTTACGGCAGATTCCCAGATACCATCGAGGTGGGAGGTGGCTGGTGGATTAAAATGCCACTCCGTGCCTGAATACGATTGACTATCGGCAAAATCAGATGAATTACCTCGAGCTAACCAAATTCTCCTCAATTTATGGTCTGCATCTACGAAATTGGTACCCTGATCACTGTAAAGATCGGTGCAATCACCTCTGCGTGATACTAGACGATTAAACGCAGCAATAAATGCCTTATTCGAGTAGTTCTCAGCCACCTACAGATGCACAACTTTAGTAGCCATACATATAAAAATAACAATATACCCTTTGAGAGTACCCTTTCCTCGGCATTTGGACAAACGAATTCGAAAAGGTCCTGCATAATCTACTCTGGTCGTTTGAAACGGTGGACTGGGAGTTACTCGAAAATTTAGAAGATCACTCATTAATTAAGTCTGAGTCCTACCTTTATATTTTTTACAAATGAAGCAGTGGCTAAGTTCGGCCCAGACTACTTCACAACCTCACAAAATCCAATATTTTCGTCTAAGAGACACAAGATTCATCCCGACACCTCCATGTAATAAGTTACGGTGATGATAATCAATCAACTATCGAGTGATATAGTCATACCCATAGAGGATCAAGGGATGTTTAGCATCTGAGTCTGGGAGCAAATTACTAAGCCTGCCACTGACGCGAAGAAGATCATCGGTGATGACAGCTGTAAGTTTACGCAGATGACTGGACGACGGAAGTTGTTCAGGCTCACTTGTCTCAGGGTCTCGGTTGTGACGAAGTATAGTCAAATCAGTTGCGAACCAGCACTGCTGATGTGCGTAAACCAACCAAAGAGTAGAATTTTCAAGCTCCTTGGTTGTTCAATTGACTCAAGTATGACTTAAATAACTATGTATAGAAATAAAAGATGACTTGGGCTTAAAATCCTCTCGATTAGAAAGACCGCTTGACCCTTTTAAAACTGATTTAGTAAGGCACTTAAAAATAAGACGAAGACAATATGCCGTTACCCTAAGGAGTTTTTCCCATTCGGAATAACGTATATACAACCCGTTAACAAACGTATCTAGTCCTTTGTTCTAAACTAATATATTTACAGTCAGAGGTTCATCAAGAATCTCAACCATAATTTTTGGGTACTCGGGTTTGAGCTCGTGTACAACTTCTGGTCCAGAAAACCATAAACGTTGCTCAATCATTTGACTTGGATATATACCGCGAGAAGCGAGGTCGGCTGGATTATGTTTAGATCTAATATGATGCCACTCAGCCTTAATCATCAACTCATATATGTTAGAGCACCTGTTGGCTATAAGGGTAGGCCATTTAGAGGGCGGAGCATTAAGCTAGTGTAGAGCATTTAACTAATCAGTTCATAAATGGACTGGAGCTTTCTTGACAGGACAACACTCAGAAAACTGTTTAACAATCTTCGCCAGGAGCTGAGCAGCGCATAGCTCTAACCGTGGGATACTTAAGGTTTTGATAGGGATCACTTTGGTTTTAGCTAACTGAAGAGTTACGTTAACCTTTCCATCTTTAACGATACGTATGTACACGACAGCAGCATATGCTGCCTTAGACGCATCCGCGAAACCATGAATTTCGATAGACTCGAAATCAGGTGAAAAAATAGTTCCAACAAGTGAGTTTTATCTTATTCAGCTGGGGCACCTCATACAACCACTTTATCCATTTGGTTACTACTGAGGGGGGCAATGCTTGATCCCATGAGATCTTAAGCAACCAGAGTGTCTGAAAGATAATTTCACCAAGGATGAGGACAGGAGAAAACGAACCCAATGGATCGAACATTTTGGCTAACTGAGTCAACAGGGACCGTCTTGTCCAATACTGGGGAATAGGACCAATAACGAATTGGAAATAAAATTCGTCACTATTAGAATTCCATGACAATCCTAGAACCATGACTATTTGGTGACAATCCTTGAACTCTTTGGGCTTGTCAACCTAGAATTCCGTAGGGACGTCAGAGCGAGCTTCGAAATAATTCGAAGACCATTTTCTTAGAGGAAATCCCCCAGATTGAGCCGATTCTAAAAGCTCTTTACTATTTTGTTATGTCTTTTCCAAGGAAAGGCCACCTGAGAGACAGTTATTAACATAAAACTCCTCGAAAATAATTTTAGCAGCTCTGACATGGGACTCGAGACTGTCAATCGCCAACTGGCGTAAAAAACGAGTGGCTAAAAACGGTGAGCTTGCTGAGCCATAAGTAACTGTTGTAAGTAAAAAGTTTTTAATCGAGTCAGAGGGGTCTGATCGCCAAAGGATAGTCTGAAAAACTTGATCCTCAAGATGAACTAATATCTTTTTCACGTCAGTGGTAAATGCAAATTTATAAAATCACCATTTTAGGATTATTTCAAACAGATTATGCAGCAGGTTGGGGCCGGAATTTAAAATGGAGTTAAGAGAAATGCCATTGCGATTTTTGAAAAAACCGTTACATACTACCCACAATTTGGATGTTTCACCGTTGGTTTTGAGAACACCATGGTGTGGCAAAAAGTATATGGCAGAATCAAGATCAGGGCTTTCTCTCATATGCCCTTGTGCCAGGTACTCAGACATAAATTTATTATATGCACCGTGCAATTCAGGATCCTTTTTAAATCTTAACTCTAGTTGCTTGAACATAGTCAGTGCACCCTGGTACCAGACCATACGAGCAGCTCTGAGGTCGTCTACACCGTTTTTAAAAGGCAACCGGACCAAAAAACGACTATCAGGTTACCTAAGGTGAGTGGTAGCGAAATAATTTTTAGACTCCGACTCCTCAGGACTAAGCATTGGGTTATTTATAGGCTTCTTGATAGACCAAAACCTTTGCACAAGGTCAAACGGACCGGAGTCTTCAGTGATATGCAAAGTCACTGAGCTCTTTGAACTTAAAGACGAAAAAGTTGCAACCGGACCAGATAAAAGCCAGCCAAGCTTGGAAGATGAAGCTATGGGATGACCAACTTCACCCTTTTTTACGGAATTGTTTATTACAGCAGCGTGCACAGATGCATAAAGCAATAAATCTATTTTATCTAGCCCGAAAAATTGAGGATCAGCCAATTTTAGACTCTTTAAATAATTTAAGTTCACTAACTCTTGGCAAATTAAAGGTTTATATGAAGTGATCCAAGGTACTACCAAAGCTTTAACTTACAAACCAAACTTAGACTCAAAGTGAGGTTGGATTAAAAATTGAACCAACTGTGTTACTTTTACGACTTTATCCCTAATACCGGACAACGAGATGTCAGTACTGTGGCTATTAAGATTCAATAGGCGACAAAGGGACTTTGTAATAAGCAAAGACTGCGAGCATTGATCTAATAATGCTCTCATCTTAATACTAGAACCACAAGAATCAACTACACAGATCACAGCAGTAGCAAGAAGAACTCTAGGTGCCCTGAGAATACTTAAATTATGTGTCACGCTGACATTAAGTCACGAACTATTCTTAGAATCAGTACAGTGCTTCTCGTTCTCCTTAGTTGTGTTCTTATTAGAATCAGGCCCATCTCTGTGCATTAATGTACTATGCCTTTTATGACATTTAAAGCAAGTATGTCTAGAAGGGCAATTATTTGAGCTATGCTTGCCAAAACAATTTAGACAATTTCTTTTACTGTCAACAAAACCGTTTTTCTCACTCCAAGTTTTTAATTGAAAGGTATCACATTAATGCAGTCTATGAGACTGATCGCAGAACAAACATTTTGGAGTACCGGTATCAGCAGATTGAGCTGTAGCCTGATGCACGGCAAAGGATTTATTGGCCTTATTGTTATGTTCAGGGTTGCTATCGGATTTCCTAGAAGAGGCGTCTAATGTTATAATATGAGCAGTTATGAAATCACGTAATTGATTAGTGGTAGGCGCATTGCCACTACTTCCTGAATGTTTCTGCCAATCCCTATTCGTATGAAAATCGAATTTTCTCGTAACTAGAGCAATAAACATATCAATATCACCCATCTGTCTACCCATTGCTATCAAAGAGTCGAAAGGTCCTAGCATTTCTTTAGATATGCACTTCATTTAAATGCAAGAAGCATTTTTCATGGGTTGAGTACTAATAATAGTGCTAGTATAAGATGACACAAGCCGGCATTGGTTGTCGTAGAAGGCAAGGAGGGTTTCCCGGGCTTGCGTATAATTTTCATTTGTGAGGGGAATATTTTTAATTAGGTCAGATGCATCACTGCTAACATGGGTACGCAGATGCTGGTATTTAATCACTCCTAGGAGATCCTGCTTCCTATGTACGAGGGCTCTAAACACGACCCGGAAGTTCTCCCAACGTTCGAGGCTACCATCAAAAACGGGAAGATCAATTGACGGCAACGAAGAATAACCTTGAAAGTTATTCAGAGTCGGAGTGGGGTTCGGACATGGTGGACCTGGACCAGGATTATTGGTAGTAAGTAAAAATAGGTAATTCTCAAAGTCCCCAACAACAGAATAATAATGGTCTTCACAAGCGTCATATAAGTTATTTTCAAAGTTATTATGTTGTTTATCAAAAGATTCTAAACTTAAGATTGTAACATTAATTGCCTTAAACTGCTCAAACGCACCTGTAACTCTGCTGTCAAACTGGGCGCTGACTGCAAATCAAACAAGACCATAAGAACAGTGGACGAAAGCACAATGAGAAGCAACGATGGCTGACTATATGCGAGCCATGTGCGTAAGTGCAGAAGTGAGCACCAAAAATATAATTGGTAACGAAGGCCGTGGCTGAAAGCGAGCCAATCGCTATATATGTGTGCGCACGGAAGAAAAAGTCGGTCGTCTCGAACTAAGCACCGACAAACTGAGTACATAAGTACCAACAGCAACAAAGATACAGCTAATGCTACGCACTGCACTAACGAGAGATTTAACTCGAGCTCGTGCAAAAGAGAGAGATGTGTACTTACCAACTAGGACCACACGAGTGTTGTATGTGTTGTGGTAAAAAGAGACGTCCAGCGCACCGGCGTACTGTCCGTGTCCGCTCGCTAACCAAAAAAAAAAACAAGCTAAGAGATAGCCAAAATGGCCGACTTCTATGCACGCACATGGCCCCGTGCACGAGAAAACCTCCTACTTAACTCAGCATCTGGCTCGAAAGACTAGTATTCGAGATTGAACCCGAGTGGACTGTATAATATAATGGGGTTGCCTATGCCGGATGCGAGGAGAGTGGGCAGGAGAAAAATTTAAGAGGCTGAGGCGATGAATCTGAACACTTTCACTTTCTTTAGAAAATATGTGTATATTCGACAGTAAAAATGATTTTACTAAAGAGCACAAAAACTTAACAAAATATTATTTTTTTTTATTGATTTAGAAAGTAATAACAAAAAAAGAAGGAGATTGTTTGAGTCACGCGATACTACGCTGAAGTAATAATAATAGGTACGCTTGAAATTGTGAAAAGCCAGTGAACTCAATTGCGTGTTGCACTAGGCGAGCGATCGGTGCAGACTGGCGCATGACCGCAGCACACAGATCGTGCAGAGCAAGAGCAAGGACGCGGCACGCAGTGATTGGTGGCAACGCAGGACCGTCGAACGCACGCTATTGGTTACAAATCTGGATGAAATTTCCAGCGCGCGAACAGTTGAATTATAATACCGACTTATAATAATAGTATTTATAGTGCTAGGAACGTTATCTTTAAGTATTTTTAATTGCTAAATTAACTAAAATATGGTAGTTAAATTTTGATGTTACACAACATGCATACATATCAATACATTTCCGCTCACATTTATCTCTACCAAGTTGCAGAAAGCTTTCATAAAATTCCATTTCTTTTTATTCCTTTACTCAATACGTAAATTTATTCGAGTTAATATGGTATACCGGCGTATCTGTGTTTGATGAGACCCAAGGCTATCAAATACGACCAGTACCAGAACATCCTATCTGTGGTAGAAGCCATTGTGTAGTAAATCTACCAGTCTATCTTAAAATAAACAAAATATAATTTCCTATGATTATAAAAATTTTAATCTTTGTATTATTTTAAAACACAACTTACAGAATAGTTAAAATTGAATAAAATAGATGATTTTGCTAAAAATTTAAGAAACGTATATACTTCAAAACATTGTACTTTGAATAAAACGAATAAAAAATGGCAAAAAAAACAACGTTTGAGGAAACATACTGCAATAGATAGATTGAATTATATGTCTCCAAAATATCAAGAAAGATTCTACATTAAGTTTATAATAAATGAATAATAAGGTTGCATAATACGAGACTTTTAAAGAAACTTTAATTAGCATGGATTCAATTGAACATGATTCACAAATTTGTAATACTTTTAAATAGGCTAGCATTGTTATGTTACCAAACGAATAATGAAAATTTTTCGGATGCTTTTTACTTACAAAAAATATTGAAGGTTATGAAATCTGGAAAATGTTTACAAGCAAGTTTACAGGAGACTTTAAAATAAATGAAGAATAATCAAGCTCTCTTACATATGGTTAAATAAGAAAAAAAATGTTGTAAAAATTTTAATCTTCCAGAGACTATCATTTGGGATGTAAATAACAATGATGACAAGATTGAAATAAGTAATAACATTTTTGATGATATATATGGGACATTAAACGAAACACAAAAACACATTTTCAAATCTATATGTAATGGAAGTGATACCTTTTTTTCTATTTATGGTCCAGGGGATCACAAAAAATGTTTCTGCTGAAAAACTTTAATTTTTTTTTCTTCTAAAAGAAAAAAGATTATATCAACGACATGGACAGGCACTGCATCAACATTACTTCCAGAAGGTATGACAAGTCATAGAACTTTTAAATTACCATTATCATTCGATACCATTAAAAGTTTTTTTTTAGAGAATGAAATCAATAAGAAAAAACCAAGAGAAGTAGATTAAATTATATGAGATAAAGATTTAATGATTCCAAGAAAAGCATTAGATATCGTTGTGAGAACCTTACATAATGTGCGTCACAATTATAAACCGTTTCAAAGTAGATTAATAGTTTAAGGTGGAGATTTCCGTCAAATTCTACCCATAATGAAAAATAGTAACAGAACAATAATCATTTCTGAAACAATTAAATCATCAAATTTATGGCATTTGTTCAATATTTATAAATTACAAATGAGCATGCGATCGATGTACAAAAGATTTTCAAAGTTATTATTGAAAATTGGTGATGGACAAATTAAAATGTTTAATATTTCCGAAAATTGGATTACTTTCAAAGTATGTTCAAATATGTTTATAAACACATCAAACATAACGTTAAATAGTCCAATAATAATAACTTATAATGAATGTACACATTTTCTGAATAAAATTATAAATAATATGGAAGAAAATATTGTAACGTATCACAGTATAGATAAGGCTACTTACAGAGCCTTAACTTAGGTACCCATCTAAAAAACTTGGGCACCCATGTATCAAGTTATACTTTTCCGGCAAACAATATATGTAGATGTGGCTGACTACGCCGAAATTTGTTCGGTAATGATCCCAGCTTAAATTTTGAAGTAATAATACGCAATGAAAATCAAATAATTAAACCAAAGAACCACATATTTATAAGCCAAAGATAGAAAATATTATATCTGTCAAAAATTCATAAAAAAAATTTAGAAAAAAGTGTAAAAATTCAGAAAATAACTATTTATTTATTTAAAAACTAACATATTATTAAAATGAAAGAAATAATAATTAGTATATAAAAAAGCTGAAAATGGAATCTATCTTTAAAGTTTTGAAAAACTTATTAAATTAATTGTTTGATAGTTTATTAGTGTAAATCAACAAATATCTGAAAAAAATTAATAAATAAGCAGTAATTCAATATTAAAATTAAAAGTGAGTTACAAACTAAAATATAGAAGTTAGTAATATATAACAGAGGTAGCTTGTGGATAAGTCGACACGGTACACGGCACGTATGCACGAGATCGCGAGTTTAAATCAGGAAGAAAAAGGTTTTTTTTAGACATTAAAAATTCACTTGCGTTACATATTTTTTAAGAGGGAAAACTTGAAAATCATTGCTTTACTTCCCCGGATAACGGTCATATAGAAGTATAACTTCAATTAAATTATTTTGTACATAGAAGGATGCTATCAATGGTTATCTTATATAATCTCAGAGTTATCATGAAAAATCTGGGGGTCGTCACGCGGATATATATACATATATATACACATATATATAGTGATAAGGACGGGACTATTTCGGCCCTCCTCAACCCCCCCCCCCTAATCTCCCCCTCCGCCCCCTTAAATTCACTGGTGAATTCGTTGTATTTTTACGTGATTTGCATGATCGTCATTTGTTTGTAGCCCCCGCTCAACCCCCTCACCCCCTCTCACTACCCTTCAAAAAATCGATCGTTTTCTGTGTGATTTTACGTGAAAAATCATGTTTATAATTTTTTAGTGCCCCCCCTCCCTCACCTCCTCCTCACCCC
>JAPYYV010011305.1:0-10849 GCA_030522625.1 Copidosoma aretas | reverse complement strand
AAAACGGTTTTAGAAGTTATTTTAGTTATTTTGACGACCTAGGGCATTTAATTGACTTCCTAGAGAAAAGTGTACAACAGACAAAAGTTTTATTGTATTAAGATCTACAATTTTTTCTCAGAACACCCTAGCTTAAAATGTTGATTTTCAAAATTACAACGAAAAAAGAGATTGCAACCCCTCGAAGCTCTATAGTAAAAGTGCTGGGAATTTTTTATCTTCGATGAAACTTCTCTGATTTCAAACCATTACGTTGTATGGTGAAGACAAAGATATCCACCAAATTTGAGGTCAATCAGATGAAAATTACTTGAGTTAGTCTGGAAATTTGATTACGTACACCATAGGACCACTTCGGATCACACTCATATTATTAGGATTAAAATCTGTTTTATGTACCAAATAGTCATTTTATAGATGGTTACACTTTTTGCTCTAGTGAAAATATAAGGCACTCCTGTGGAGCAGTCGTGCCTAATAAGTAAAAAAAAAGGATCAATAAATAGATAAACAGCCCGTACTGGCCGGTTTGTTTTATTTATCAAATTATCAAGGGACGAATAAGGGCGCTGGGATATAGTATTCTTCCGTGGCGTCAAAATATCCAAAGGGATTCTACTACAAAGTTTTTTGGTCAAAAGACATACGACATTTTGTAAAAGTGAATTTTAGTCAATTTTGAAAAAATACGTGTCTCTAGTAGGTGTAGGTAAGCTTCTTGTATAGTTGAGGCATTCTTACTTAGCTCAAATAAACGCTGGAATCAAGCTCTATGCATTGAAAAAAAGTTTGTTCAATTTAGTGCCACCGATTAAAAGCTACAAAACAGCATCGAACGCTTTAAGAACGTTTTTAAAACGTTGAAAATTATACCACCAAACGTTTTTGAAAAGATAAAAAAAACGTTTAAGACGTCCGCGTTACCATCCAGGATGATAACCTCAATAGGTGGCTCCAGTGCCTATAGTGCTACCTAGTGTGTACATAAGCAGTGCGGAGCAAGCGGTTGTGTTCAACCTGCTAGAACTCACGCGATTGTTTATTAATCATCAACAAAATGAATGAAAATATTCCCCAGGTGATGTAGTTTATTACACTTTTTGTA
This sequence comes from Copidosoma aretas, assembly GCA_030522625.1. NCBI lineage: Eukaryota > Metazoa > Arthropoda > Insecta > Hymenoptera > Encyrtidae > Copidosoma > Copidosoma aretas. The sequence continues at coordinate 9,744 of JAPYYV010011305.1, read as the reverse complement.
AAAATCTTACAAATAAAAAACACAATCCAAGCAAATCAGATATCAAATGAAAGCTTATAAGACGTAGAATCGATTAGCCCTTTAGCGCTCCGAGATCAACGTTTGATTTTAAATGTTATAAATTAAAATGTAAAAAAAAAACACTTGGTTGCTCTAAACTGTTTGACGAAATTGCATCTGGAATCTTTTCTTATCAATATTTTGACCTGGAACTTTGTAATAATGTTATTAAGAGGTGATGTAATAATACTCTTGAAAAAAATTTAGGATTTGAACAATTTGTAACAAACTTTTCTCGATTAAAGTAGTGCATTCCGTACATTTTGGGGTTATCATTGTTTCCTGCTCAAACGAAGATGAGTTTAAGTTTTTTACAAAAAGTGTAAGAAACTACATTATACCTGGGGAATATTTCCATTCATTTTGGTGATTATGAATAAACAATCGCGCGAGTTCTAGCAGGTTGAACAGAACCGCTTGCTCCGCACTGCTTATGCACCCACTATAGGTGCGGTACTAGGCACTGGAGCCACCTTAAAGAAATATAAAAATGTATTTATTTATTTTAAAAATTTTAGAAACTATCATAAACTAGCTTGGGCCCACAGTATTGATGTTATTCAGATGGTAACAACTCGTAGACACACCATTTTCACGTAAAATAATGCGCAAGTGACTCACGTTATTTTTAATAACAATAAACAGCGGACATTTTAGACGTTTTTTAAACGTTTTCAAATCGTTTTATGTTCCTTTTAAAAAACGTTTGGTGGTACGATTTTGAATGTTTTAAAACGTTCATAAAACGTTTGATGCTGTTCGGGTAAGATCATCAGGAATCACTATTAAAAATAAAATTTTGTGGATGTACTCACCGGAAATTAGTCTTTTTTCTTTAAATCGCTGTAACTTTTGTTATGTGGAACGAAATTCAACAAATCTTGTCAATCGATAGAGCTTCGTTTCAGCTTTTATGTAAGCCGAGTTTCGACCACCTACAATAGTGTATACACTGTATACTACTTTGATACCAGCGTTGGAAGTACACTTGATATTAATCGATATATCTTACGAGAAAAGGCTTTTTGGTCCAAATACCGAGACATGTGTTTTATGTTTTAGCCCAACAGTGCTGGAAAAAAAGTTTGGTAAAGTGCCGATGCACATAAGCAAAATAAGATGCACTTTGAGTATTGGGGTGGACGAAAAGGACATTTCGAGCTTTGAAGAGCTAGCACAGGTCGTAGACGGTCATAAAGAGACTGTGGACGGAAAGGACGTTTCAACCCCTTTTTCGCAAATTTGACCATTAAAACAACTTTGAATGAATTTTTTTATGTTTGGAGCAAAAGAGCGCAACTTTTTACATAAATATTGACCTTTACATAAATGCATTCTACCTCGGTAAGCGCATACTAGTCAAGGACATCGTCTGAGTCAGTTACGGCGGAATCAACCATATACATATTTTCAAAATTTTGTACTCAAAATGCCTGTAGATAGATTGGGTACGCTAACGCTCTCTGGCTCGCTTTCTTCACTTCTCAGATTTCTCTTATCACTGTTACTGTGCTGCACTCAATGACTCAAGTTCTTTGTTCTCAAAACACAGGTACAGTGGACTTGGTTTATTCGGTGAGCGGCAAATTTAAACATTTAATGCCTATTGGCCAGTTCCGATAGCATAAACTCTCTCATTGGGGGATTCCATACTACCCAATCAACGAATTAAACATAAGTCCAGTGTACAACTATAAATGTTATGTGCTTCCGCGAAGCGTCCTCTGCCGTTAAGCCATTGTGGGACGAAAGACGGAACGACGTGCATTGATTTCTTGCTCTCGACGAGGTAAGTCGTAATATCATTGATATTTTTCTTTTGCAAACTTTAGTGGGCTTTTATTGATTAAAAGTGATAATTTAATGTTGCTTTTCGTGTCTTCCAATCAAACTGGAGATCAGTTGAAACAAAAATTTAGTTTTTCGTAAAAATCATTCGAACCAGGCTTATAACTTGTTATCAATTGTCTCTTGTGATTAACATGATATTCTTTTTATTCGCTTCGTGTAGTATAATCGTAATCAGCGTACTACCAACGGAAAACCAATTTATTTTCTTCGTCCGTCGAGTATTAACGTATTTCTTGTTCTCAAAATATTGTATCTGTTAACATAACTATACTTGATAAATAATTAACTTAATGCATGTATTTTTTCTACTAGAAGACTAACTTTAAAAATCACGTATTTTTTTCATAACATTTTTGCAGTGGAATTCATCATTTTATAATTTTACACAAATCGCTTGAAAATCACATCATAATTATAGTCAGAACATATTGTGTCAAAATATGTACTTGCTAACGAACAAAGAAATGACAATAGAAAAATCTCGATTTACTTGTCAAAGATAAATTGCTTTTAAAAGATTTTACAGTAAGTCGCGGCACATAAGTAATCACGTATATTCTTGTAAGTTACTACGTCACTTTTTCCATGCATCAGATAACAAAAGCTATTTTAGATAACTGCCTTAAACTATTAGGAGAAACAAATGGTTGTGTGTATTTGTACACTTTTCAAACTTCTTTTCGTCCACCCTGTTTTCATTAAATATAATTTCAGAAATTTTCAAATAATAATATTTACGTACCCTTGCAAGACGCTCCCTCGAAGCTATGCGACTGCTATGGGAGTTGAAGTTTCCGAAATGTCTTTGAAAAATGTTTCAAAAGCGGAAATTGCAATAAATTCAGCCCCGAGTTCCCCTTGTGCATTTTCGCCCGAGAATCAAAACATTTTCTCATTTACTGCCGTGGTGCGTATAGATGATGATTCACACACAATGCTTTGGGCTTGGCAGAGAGTATAATGGGTCACGTCAGTTTTGGACTGCTGAAAATAATATTCATTCAGGAGTTTCGACGAAAACTCCACGAAATTGTAACGATACGTTCTTGAAAAACTACAGTTTTTTTTAATTTTAACAGTTACTTTTTAATTTATATAGTTGTTTATAAATACGCGAATTTTAGCACTCAAAAACTAATGCAAAAATTATAGTGTTAATTATGATGAATAATTAATATTTCATATCTGTTGATTTATTGAGCAGCAAAAAGTATATGAATAATCGCGTATAAAAGTGACATGATATAATCGAAGAGGGAATTTTTTATACGTGTTCGAAGCCATTTGAGTCGTAAAAGATACGATGATACTGCATGCAGCGCTAAAAAAAAAGGCGGCTGGTATAGAAGAAATCAGATCTCGTCTTTTTTTTTGCCATCGCGTAATGTGTACTTACTAAAATATAGGATTTGTAAGCACACCCAACGGTAATCAATTCGTTCCTCGTGAAAACTGCTTAATCGTTGCCGGCGCAGCAACTATTTGTATGGTAGAGGTGGCCGAGGCAACGCAAATTAAGATAATTTCACAAAAAATTAGGAAACGAATCGATTATCGTTGGGTGTACATTCTGTGAACTTTAAGAAACAAACAAAAACGATGAGGTAAAATATTATTATATCATGACCATGATCGAGTAAGCAGAGGATTGTGCTTGTGTGATTTCTTGATTCGATAAGTTGTCAGCCGTAAATCATTAAAAATTCGAACTTCTATTTTCGACCACGCAGGAAGTTTTTTGCACTCTACTGAAATGAATTGAAGAAGTGCAACTTTTTAGGAACAAAATAATTCCACTCTGAATAAACTGACCCGCGCATTTATACCTTCGGATTTTTTTTTTTTTTTTTTTTCTCGGAAATGACGGTTGGTAGTCAAACGGAGAGAGATAAAAAGAGGAACCCCCGCGACCCCGCGCAGCAGTATAGTAGATTTCGTAAATTTGGTGTTACGTTTTTACATTGATTTTTACATGAGCAACTTCCATGCAGTAGTGGTTATACTTCGGTTCTTTGAGTTCTTTCTTGCTCCTAGGAGTCCTATATGGTCCCCGCGCAGAGACAAAAAATCGCACATGCACACTACGACTGCCAACAGAGCAGGTGGTTGTAAAGACAGAGGTAAAGAGTGCCCAACTGTTCAGATTGCATGGTCTTTTTTGAACTTTTTTCTACGTCTGCAATTCCACAAATTGTTTGTCCATGGTCCATGCGATAATTTTAGCGATATTTGTCAAAGAGCTCAACTTTAACATTTATTAAATTCAAAAAATTTACTTGAACTTTTGAAATAATTAAAAGCTGTTTCAGTTACTCTGTAAGACACATGTAAAATATTTTGCAGAGATCTCTGCATTTTCATCTGACTTCCAATACATTTTGAATAAAATTAGCAATATATTACTTTGCATTTTTGCAAATAAAAATGATTTTGCGCTAATTACCACTTTGTGTACTTTTAAAGATGTATTATAAAAAATTTCTTTTCAAGTTTAGTCATTTTTCTGTTCACGCAACACAATAATTTGCTTTTACGATTGCGCGGACATTGCATCACGTTTGTATCCAATTCTTGTGCGATTTTAATACAATTGCGATTGAAAATTTTGATGGATAACGAGGTTTACTTTGATATTTTGAATACATTGTTGATTCAATTTCATTGGGAACACTATTCAATCATATTGTAAGAAGTTAATTTTTAATTACCATGACATATGTTTTGGCGGGGGAAAATTTTCACGAGAAGTATCGCGGTAATAACAGTTGCTAGATCAGTTGTCAAATATATTTTTTTGCATAAACTTTTATTGACTGGACTACCATGATTTTTGATGGATTAATTTCTGCGCGGGAGCTAACCATCTTTGGAAAATTTAAAAAAATTTGTCATTGAATATTTAAATTTTTCAATGCAGCCAACAACTCGTACTTATAATTTAGAATGTACAAATAAACCACACGGTGATTAGAGCATGACTATATTACTTATGTATATACCAATTCGTACTTATGTTTTTCAGATTCTTAAGAATACGTTTTCTCAATATACAACATGCAATTAAAAAAAGTACCTCTTCACGCTGTGCCAAATGAAATACAACAACTTGTGAATCATGGCATGGCACCTTGGCCAGGTATGCCAAATAAGTGTAGAGACGTTCTGAACCAATTGAATAAACTACGGGAGTCGAACTTCGAAGTGACCATGAATAATTTCAAATCGGTGTACAAAATGGGGTTGGACATCGAGGAGTGCGAAGTCAACAAATTTTTTAAAGATTATAATTGGAAAAATCAATTGGTGATTGAATTCAAATCCAAATCTAATAAATGTACCTACGAAATTAATTTGACGAAAATCAAAGAAAAATCAGTCAACCGTTCAATAATTGAACTGGTCAATGTAGAAACTGGAGGCTCCTACCTCCTAATGGTAAAAGACATCACCAATGATTCTGTAATTGCTGAAGCGTGCCATACAGAGTGAGTGATTTACGTGTTTCGATTATAAGTTTTTGCCTATTTCTACTCAAAGTTTTTCCTGTGGTACTTTTATACTTACGCAAGAGCTTGCTATTTTCTAGAAAAGTTGACAAAAAAAAATACTAATGCTATTAAGTAATTACCTCAGTTTACAAAAAAAATTTTTAGGTTCGTCCAAGATCATAAAGAAACCAACAGATACAATATAAAAGTAATACCCAACGCATACCCAATTCGCTGCAACCACCTTGCACTCGAATATATTGAAATATTTAACACGACACCCAAAATATTCCCTAAAGCAGATGCTTTTCGGAGTAAAGCGCAACCACAACTTGAAGGGTAACGTCAAACATAGCGAATTTTTCTTCGGTATCACATTAATTATTATATACTATTTTAGATTGTCAGAATCCTTTAATGAGTTCATCGAAGGACGTCAACGTATCGCAATAAATAACATTTTGGAAAAAACTTCAGGCCAATTCCCATACATAATATATGGACCACCAGGGACTGGAAAAACTACAACTATAGTTAAAACTGTCGTTAACGTGCGTAAAAAATATTTGTCGACAAGTGATATTAAATTATGTTTTTTTTTTTTGGTATCGTTGCTATTTTTAGATATTCCATCGATCTCTTGATGAACGAGTATTAGTGTGCACTATAACTAATAAGGCAGCTGATAATATAATGAAATCACTATTCAAGTATATAGAAAAAGAAAATTTACATCGCATATATTGTTTCACGAGAAACCTGTAAATATAATATCCAAACTATCCTTGTATTGTAAAATTTGAAGTAAAAACATCTTTGTAAAGCTTCACTTTTTCAGGAGATCAATTGATAAAGAAATTAAAAAATATTCCAACGCAAAAAATAACAGAATAACTCATGAGAAAATCGAAAAGTTGCCGAAAATTATAATAACAACCTTGTGCTCAAGCATGAAGTGAGTAATAAGTAAAATTAAAAATTTTCTTTATAATTTGTATTTATTATAATATTGTATTATTACTGTAACTAATAATGCCTAACCTTGTTCAATGACTTTTCAAAAGTTTATGTTAAGGAGAAACTAATATAATATTTTTTAAATAAATTTGTCCAAATGCGTGATTGTAGCTGTTAGAAAAAAATTATGAATAATGCACATTTATGTTTTAATACGCACATAATTCATAATCGAATAGATGTATATTATTACAATTATATCAGTGTTTTAAACAATTTTTTTATCATCTTAAACAATGATTCAACATACTTGCAATCGCTCTATATTTTAATATAATACTACTATTCATATACATGTTATATGAATTACATACTCTCAGCTCTTACAAGAATAATACAATTTAAAAGAGTAGAAAAATTTGGGTTTAAAAAATAATTTTTACGCTTCGTATAACTAAATTATTTAGATATTTTTTGTATCATTGGCTCGGACCGCTTATCATTTAAAAGTATTAAAAAAATTAATATTTGCTTTACTTATCACGACGCAACAACAATATAATTCTTGAAAAAGCTGATTGGTATTACTTTTTTAAGGAGTCACGATAAATATTTACATATATAAACAAATATGATATTATGTTGTTTGTAATAGCTTACGGCAGCTAAGAGGAAACGCCGATTCGACAATGTTCGATTATATATTTATTGATGACGCGAATCAAGCAATCGAACCAGATGCATTAATTCCATTAACACTTCTTGGAAAAAAAAATGAAAAAAAATGTCAAGTGGTTCTAGCTGGAGACCCACAACTATTGGGACCGGTACTTTTTTCCGAAATAGCAGAAAATCTACTTGGTTAGTATTACTTTCAAAAGTCCGTATGTGTATAAATTGATCGATTTGAATTTTTCTTTTGCAAAAATCTCTTTAATATAAAATAAACCCGAGGCCTTGTCACAATAAGTGATATTTATCTCGCTTTGTTAGCTTTATCCATGTGTAAGGAATGAATAAGGGCTGCCATGAATTTTGTTGGAACAGTGCAAAATTGTAAATTTTATGCAAGGTTTATTTAACGAATTTCTTCAACGATTTCATGCTAAGTCCACCATGAAAACTTGAAAAAAAAAAAAATACTTTTTAAATGTTGAATCGTGAAAAGTTACGTATGATTGTTTGTACAATATAGCAAATATTGCAAACATATTGCGATGTTGAATATTGAAAATATTTTCCACGATGACCCTACTTGAAAAAAATGATTGACAAATGAATTATCTTGGGTCTAATATTATAAATCTTTCTGTTGTAATATTTAATTGTAACATTTTAATATTTAATTTGAAATTATGCTATTTTTCAGTAATAAAAATCTTTTCATAGCAGATGAGGTGTCTTAACATAATAAAAACATGGCCCCCTTAAATTGTTTTTAGCCTGGGTAAAATTTAACAAAATATAGACTTTAAGGACATATAATTAAAGGAAACTTCAAACATTTATCTAAAACCTTAATCTAAAAAAATTTGAGGCGAAAAACTGAAAACAATTAATTAAAACTATTTGAAACAGGAACGTCCATCGTTGAAAGATTAATGAAGATAAAGCCTTACAATAGACGGCCCGATGGTTACAACACATCTTACATAATGGAACTTCAAGTTAATTATCGAAGCCATCCAAAAATTCTTGAGATTCCGAACACTTTATTTTATCGTAATGAACTGCAGTCTTGTGTAAATGAAACTGTGTGGAAATTCAAAGAGTGGTCTGAATTACCAAATCCAAGTGTTCCTGTTATATTCAAAGACGTACAAAAAAGTGAAACTGTCGCCAAAAAATCTAAAAGGTAACTTTTTATTATTTCACTGTACAACAAACAATAAGTTTAACTTTGTAATTTTTGTAAAATCTAATGTACTAGATCATTATTTTCTGCTCTATTTCAAATATTTATATGTATTTTAGCTTTTTCAATGAAACTGAAGCAGATGCTGTTGTATATTACGTGCGCAAAATAATGGAATCCAAACTTGATAATTCTGCCATCCCACAAACTGACATCGGCATCATAACACCCTTCAATGCCCAACAGCAAATGATAATTAAAAAATTGACAGAGGCAAAACTGTACCATAGTAGTATTCTAATTGGTGATGCGAAAATGTTTCAAGGAAAAGAGAAACAAGTAATAATAATATCAACTGTCAGGAGTAAACTTTCAGAAGCTGAAACGCAAAAAAGATACATTGATCAATTGTCAAACAAAAAAGATCTGAACGTAATATTGAGTCGTGCAATCAGTTTGCAAATTATAATCGGGAACTCCAAGGCTTTGAATATAGATGAAAAATGGGTTCATGTAATGAATTATTGTCGGAATAACATGGCTTTCTTAAGAGACATTGTTGAACCAGAATCGATATTGTCAAGCATAAGAAACATGGCAATTAACTAAAACTAATTATAATGTGTGACATGCATGATTGTGTTCAACGATTTTTTCTGTATTTGTTTCTTAAACAATAATGTCAAAAAAATTATAATCTTTAGTCCTTATGGTTTGGACTTGTTTTTTTTTTAAATTTGTTACGTTGCTAAGAACTTTTTTATTCTATAGTTAATAAATATGCCTTTGCCAATTTTGGCATAGAGCTCTCATTAACCACTGTGTACTGCTTTTTATTAATTTTACATTCTTAATCGAGTTCCAACTTGAAACATATGAGAGTTCCAATCAAATTTCCATTTTGATTAAGACATTTTTACAGCATCCCAAGCGGAAATCATCTCGTTCATATGATTATTGCTAAAAAAAAAGGTAACTAATATAAACTAATAATAACAGTTAATAAAGCCTAGATTTGGGACTATAATAATATGTATCATTGATCTGTTATATGCTACTAGTAATTCTTTATTAACAGTTATCAGTTATACATTTTTTTTTTTTTTTTTTGTAAAAATGACAAAAGCATCAATTTCGATGTAATTTTTTCTCAGCTTTCTGATGGTGCTATCAGTTATTACTAATTTTCACTTTATAACCTTTAAAAATGCAAATGTTGGTAAAAACACGTTAAATTTTATGATGTACGATTTTTAGAATTTTTTTGACCGTCTAGATCGATAGATAAGACAATTTTACTAAAATATAGACAATAAAAAAAAAGGGGTTTTTTGATATTTTTATGTATTGGGCTGATGAATGTACAGGTGCGAGTCACCGCGCGGCACAGGCGGCTGCTACGCGCCCGCCGCCGCTCCTAACGCCGCCACACAGCGCAAGGCATTATTTTTATTTATTCCGAGTGTAAACAAGTACTCCTAACCTGAATACTGTATAAGAAAAGTATTGACTTGTTATCGTTTTGATACTTTT
>JAPYYV010011304.1:0-10852 GCA_030522625.1 Copidosoma aretas | reverse complement strand
CACACACACACACACACACACACACACACACACACACACACACACACAAACACACACACACACACACACACACACACACACAGAGAGAGAGAGGCAGACTTTTTCTAAAAATGATATTTTCTCACTCCAGACACTATGTAAGACATTTCTAACGTATTTCAACAAAATTTTTTTTTTTTACCAAAACAAAGCTTCCTCGCAAAAAATTTTAAGCCTAAAATTATTGAAATCTACCTTTGGGTTCCTGAGATATGACTGATTACATATACACACAGACAAACTGTTCCTAAAAAAGGTATTTTTCCTTCCTCATAGAGGAAGCTTTGTATCGGTAAAAATTTTTTTTTCCAGAAATAGGTTAGAAATCTTTTATATAGTGTCTAGAATAAATAAATACTATTTTTAGAAAAAGTCCGTCAGCACGCGCGCGCGCACTTGTGTGTGTGTGTGTGTGTGTGTGTGTGTAATATACATGCTTAAAATATACACATTTTTCATTTTGAATTATTATGATAAAATATTTTGTTTAGTTTTTATCCAAAAAATACTGGGATTTTCATGGAAAATCCCATATACATTAAAATAATTATGAGTAATTTCGATGATGTAATGCTTTAAACGTTTATTTTTATATCTTTGCATTCATTAAAAAACAAAAACTAAAGTTTTATACCTTATTCAGGTTGTTATAACAATTTTTTATGTCCAAAAAGCGGTTTCTTGCTAATTTTAGGGTACATCAATTAAAAATCGATTGCTTTAATAGTTTTATCTCATAAAGCATCAAAACAGTTTTATTGAAAATTAAAAATTTTTTTTTTACCTTATACCTTTTTTTTTGAGGAATATCTACAATTTTTTTCTTGAATAAGTCATATCTCAGAAGCCCTCCAAATGATGATCATGATCTAAGGCTCCAACTGTTTCTTTTTATATCCTTATACAGGTTCACCAAAAGATTTGACGGTTAATACCCCATTAAGGTTGTTATAACAATTTTTTATACTAAAAAAACTTTTTATGCTGTTTTTTAAGGTAAAAAATTTAAATTTGATTTTATCATAGTTATATTCTATAGATAATTAAATAGCTTTATATAATTTAATAATATTTTATCTACAAGATAATTATATCACATATATCAATTTCAGTAATAAGATCTGATTATTAAGTCAATTGTTTTTGATTATTTAAAATTTAAACAATATTTTTTGTACTATTCAGGTAAAAATTATGTTATTTTCGAAATAATTCCATATCATAGAGCATGAAAATAGCTTCTCTCCACATTTTAAATCATTCTAATATTTAATTTGATTTTTTTTTAAGTATAGTGATTGCAAAATAATGTTGTTGAGGAAGCTTTGTGCTAATTTATTGGCAGCGGTTCTTCATTCTAGACACTGTATAAAACATTTTTAACGTACTTCTAGAAAAAAAATTTTTTTTAACGATACAAAGCTTCCTCTATGAGGAAGCAATAACAGTTTAAGAAGGCGAGTTCATATGACAAGCAACATGTGGCATTGATGCTAAAGCAATTCTGAACAGAGCACAACTTCAGGGCCCCAGAAGTATCCATTATTTTTTTTGAGATATAAACGATGTTGTGAAAAAAACGCTTGCTGCAGCGCGATACGGTACGATGCTTTCTCACTAAGTAGCTTCTCAAATTTTTCTGTTTAATATTTTGCTCTAAATTTTTGTGCACACGTTTTTGAAATTAAGATGCACGATGTAGTATTAAAAAATTTTTTATTTAGAATCATTCATATTCTTTTAACCATTAAAGATTTTATTTTAAGGTTACGAGTTTTCTCTGCATAGATTGTTAACTCTATCGGCATTCAAGGTAAATTAGAGAGTCTCAGAAATATTTCTTAATTTTTTGAGCCTGAATCGTTAATCGTTAAAAATTATTTGAGTACTTGCGAGGTCAATGTAAGTAGCTGACAAGCGCCCTGCTATAGGTGCAGTAGATGGCGTTAGGGCCTTCTTAGTATCTCTGATATTGTAGCTCTGACTCTCTCCAAGTTGTGAGTCATTATTATTGATATTAATGTTAAGTCATACGCAAATTTTCAGGAATATTTTAAGAACAGTATTTTTGCCTTACTACTGCCTTAACTTCTGAACTTCAATAAAAAATATTTATCTCTATCACGTGAAAAAAGTAAAAGCAAGACTTTTTTATAATGAATACTTGGAATATTAATTCTTCACGCAAACTTAAAGATGTTTTATCTTTTTTAACTACATCACATTTATTTAATCACGTCGAAACAAGCTACGTGATCATTATTGATCAAGTACTTAGAAAATATAAATACCTCAATCATGAGGTAACAAATCTTTTAAGATACAACGTAAGATTTTCAATAAGTAAGATAAAGGCGGGAGGGTGGACAAGACCGGTTTTCGGTCTAATTTACTTGAAAAAAAAAAAATTACATTTTTTTTCGACATGCAGGAACAATTATAATAAACCGAAAAACTTTATTTTTCAGATTTTCTTCATATTCATAAGCTTTCATATATAACTCGCATGAATAAACAGTAGAATAACCCTCTTTATGGTGGCTAATTCGGATTAAGATAAATATTTATTTAAATTTAAAAAAAATTTTAAGTTATAGTTTAAGCACTGCATTTTTCATTTCTTTTTCGACACTGGTAGGTCTATTCCATTTCGAAAAAAAAATGTTGAAAATCGCACATAAATGTTGTTTCCTACGTAAATTTCTTCATACGTCCTTATTACTTCTTTATAATTAATTATAATGGAATCGCAAAATGTAACTCTGTATTATCCTGCATTAAGAATGGAATCCGAACGAAAAAATAAGGGGTAAACAATTAAAATTTTAAGAAAACACAATAACAATACTAAATCTTAAGCTAATGACGAATATTAAGTACACTATAGCACTCAAAAATGAATTTATTTTTACTTCCCTATGATATTACAATTATTGATGTCACTACCAATCATTTTTTATTATTTTTACTATTATTCAAGTAAATATACGTTTTCCTTAGCGTTACCACCAGGACCCTTTGCGTGGTACGGTACTAAACGCATGAGCAACCTTGATTCCTCTCAGATGAATTACGGAGCTGTGAGGGTGGTCCGTTTAGGGTGGAGTGGTCTGAGTTGTTCAGTAGATCAGTACTACAGGATTTTTTTTTTTAATTTTCACATCCAAATAAACTAAGGCCGAAACCCGGCCGTATTGATTGCCCTCTACCGTCAAATTTCTGTTTAGCTGATATTTGCAATATAATATTAAAGTGTCGTTAATGGGTACCATTCATTATGTGTTTCTGTCCATACTTCGTCGAATAACAAGGATTTCGCGAAATTACTCTGCCACTACTCAAAAGCATCAAGTCTTTATGTACTCCATCCGTAACTTTAACAAGTTTTTCTGGAATACAATGAATAAAGTGCAAATTACTTCTATGAATATTATATAAAAAGTTCTGCTGTCTCTCTACTCACAAATGAAATCCCAAGCTAAAGGATGAGCTCCGAATTTGGCTAATAATCTAGCGAGGTACACCTCTTCTAAATTATTGGTACGAAAAAGCAATTCAAAAACACTTGTTGCTTCTGGTCTCACTTGCTTTATCCAAAAATTTGTAAAGTATTTTATAAATGTTCGAAGCTTTTTTTTTCACTGTTGATGATTCTTTTATCAAACGAAAATATTCATTGTTTATTCTATCAGGTAGTGAAAATGCTAAAAGAATAACGTCTTCGACAAACTCCTTTGCTTTAACATTTTCTTTTAAATATTTAGATAATTTTAATGAGCTACAACGTCGGTATAGTGCCTACAAATAAATTTGTACACTTTTTCAATCATGTTTTCATATAAACTGTCAATGTACCACTTTTTATGCTTTGTGTCGTAAACACTATGCGATTAATATATTATTCTCCTACACTATCAAAGTGCGCGTTGCACTTAACGCACCTGTAGACCGGTGGCACGAGACCGGTCTACTAGCATTGGGGACAAATTTTTTTAGCTGATTTTCCAATTGCTGTTTTAAAATCGGACATAATCAGTATTATTAAATTCGAATCAATAAGTTTTTGAATTGCGACAAAATATACAATGGAATCATAAGTCTCCTGGCATTTTGATGTCATAAGACAATAAATCATCGGAAAAGCCTAAAAAAGTAAAAAAAACCCCTTAATATAACTTCGACAATGAACTAAGAATCCCATTGGTCATTTAAAACTATGTATGAGTCTTCCTGCCGTAACTTGCACTATTTTTTGTATTCAGGGACGTAGCCGCGGGGTTTCTGGCCCATGCGCTGGCCCACCTTGAATACCAACTTAATCGGGAGCAACCAAAAATAAAATTTTCAAACATAATATGTATCAGGAAAAGACAAATCAATTTTTTAAATAGTTGTGAAAATAAATACATATTTAACATCAAATTAGTACAAAATTATACGGTGTCTGTTATTCAATGATGCAAAACGATCTACTACTTGGTCTAAGGGAAGAGCTTTGGAAATTTTTGTCTCAATAAACATAATTGATACCTTACTCAAGCGATCATGAAGCATTTTTTTACGCAAATACGATTTAATAAGACGCATAAAAGAGAATGTTATTCCGCTGCCAGCCCTAGACATTGAAATAGTTATAGATATAACGCATACAGTGTACGTTTGCGAAAAAGCATTTTCATGAATCTCCAAAAAATCTAAAAACGTCATAGTAGATGTTACTTTTTTTTTTCTCTTTTTCGTATAGTTTGATAGTTTTTGAAATCAATTTTAATTCAGTTTTTAGGAGATCTAAATCAGCTCTATAGTGAATCGCCGCCGATTCTAACTATAAACAAATCAAAAAATTATCATAATGGTGAAAAACATTCAATGCTTCTTAAAATACTATCGTTTTTGTAAATCGATCATTGAATTCAGTAATTATAACATCCAAGCAAGAATTCAAAATTTTCATCTTAAATCATCTTTTTGAACTGGGTCTTCAGGTTCGAGTGATATACAAGTAACAATAAAGTTAGCATATTTTTTTGGAATTTTACGATGACGTTTTGAGGCTGATCATTGAATGCGGATGTTGATACATTAGGTGTGTCAATACAGTTTTCTTCACATAGTATGGTACTTTCTCTATATAATTACTCAAAGTATTCATTATTTTCTCTGTTATTATCCATGTTTTTTAATAAAGACAAAACAAGGTTTAAAACTTGTCCTACTTCCGCAGAAACGGATTGAATATAATCGCGAACTACTCTGAACTGAAATAATATATCATAAAAAGTACATGATGTAAAAACGAATTTGAAATCTATTTGTGCTAATATGCCTTTAGCCTCAGACGTTCTATCATGCTTTGTAGCTTTAAGTTTGTTTAAAAACATTAATATGACAGGAAGAAGCCTTTTTACCGTTAAGGAAGCTTAAACTCGTGCTGACCAACGTGTATGGCAAATTTTTTTAAACTCCATAGGTTTGCGATCTTTGTGTATTGATTTCTGTAAATCTATAAACATAGCATGATTAGCAGAACCGGAAAAAAAAACATATAAAGATTGTATGAATCCGAAAAATTCGCGACCGACATCGGTATTTTTACACACATCAACTAAAATCAAATGTAATCTATGATTATAGCAATGAACGTATAAAGCTTGTCAACAAGATTTTTCACGAAAATCGTTTGTAGAACTTTGAACTGACCACTCATAACGTTTGCTCCATCATAGGTCTGAGCAATGCATTTACTCAAATCAACAGAACATTTTTGAAGTCTATCTATTATATAATCATGCAACGAACGGGCATCCAATTTTTTTGCTGCTTGAAATCCTAAAAATCGTTTATATACAGTTCCATGTAAGTAATACCTGACTACGACAGAAATTTGTTTGGTTTTAGAAATGTCCTTACTTTCATCAACAATTAGAGCAAACCATAAGGCATTTTCAATTTATCAGTTATCTCCTCTTAAATCATATCAGCACCTATTTGAATCAATTCATTTCGCACTTCAGGGCTTGAATAAGTAGCATTGCGTGAAATCGACTCCATTTTGCTTTTAATAAAATCATTACTTTTCGCTACAAGACTTAAAATTTCGAGAAAATTACCATTATTTAGACTATTTTCACCTTTATTATTTCCTCTCTGTACAATACCTTGAACAGCTGTTAAGAATAACACACGCGCTACCATTCGCAAATATAAACGATTCTCTTTAACTAACTTCGCATGACTTTCACTAATTAGAGCAGCAACAGAAGTTCTTCCTGTAGGCTTTTTCTTTAAATCCCGAAATAAATGCCATTAAGTTGTACTGTTGAGATGATTTTTACACCTTTTGTGTTGACGAAATCCAAAAAATTTTTCTGAAGCTCTTTTTCAGTTTTTAAATTCACTTTCGACGAAATTTTTCTACGTAAGGTTCATATCTACAAATCTACAATTGAAGCAAAAGGCAGCATCAGCAACAATGCTGTATTCAAGCCATGGGTAAGTTTTATAATATTGAGAATAAAAAAAACGAGATCTTTTGCCATGAATAGTTTTCGGGAATAATTGTAACACCGGCAGTTAAGGCCCTTCTTCTATTGATTGAGAGAGATCTAATGGACCTTGAGCTACAGGTAGAGTTGCTTGTGTAGATAGTTCATTTCCATATACGAGTGACTTCACTAACTGACTTGAAGCGATTTCTGAATCAATATTTTCACTGACATTCCACTCATGTCCTCCGTCATCATCGACGTCAACTTCTGATTAGGTTCGCTTAGCAGTTCGTTGTAATCCAAGTTATTATCACTTGTGTTTTGCAAACCTTACAAAAATAATTGATAATTAGTGAGAAGCTGCCAATCTTGCAGATATTTTATTCTGTAAGCTAAAACCCACTACGAAAAATACCTCTCTACTAAGCCTAATACCACTATTTTTCAATTGCTAAATATTTTATTTTTTACTTACTGGAAAATAAAAATCATCTTCATCGACTCCACTTTTACTTTCATGCGCACTATCTATACCAACAAATTTACTTTTCCTTTCGTTAGAGCTAGATTTATTCACCTATGCCGAGGGTCCATAGCCAAAATATTTCAGCGTTCTTTTCATTCCGCTAGCTACGCGTTGACTGGCTTTTAAATCATAACTTATAGTTTTTAAAGCTACTTCGCAAGATAGCAAGGCAAAATAAAACCTATATTTATACGTATTAGTGATGAAAGAGATTCCTCTGCAAAGAGTAGTTGATATTCGCACAAAGTTTGTTTACCTTCTTAGAACACCAAGTAGTTATTGTATTCTAGAGGGGTTGTTTTTCTTCAAATGTAATTTTTCATTATAATAAGCTTTATAGTATCAAGCCAACGCATTGTAGGCATACGTATATTTTCTAATAATATTTTCAAATTCATCAGTTAATCTTGACATATCTATACATTTGTTATTATAGTTGAACGTGTAGAGTTTAATCACCTGTAAATAGAAACTTTTTATATGTATATAAGTAAGGAATTTTCCTAGATTATAAGCTTGTACATTTCGACTTCTTTCTATACGATCTAATTATAAGTAACGCACATCAGATGTGTCTCCCCTTCCGACAAGTAAACGATAATAATTATACATATAAGAATATAGATAAATAAATAAATATATATATACATATATCTTCCTATATTGTATAGTTGTATGAACAAAAGTTAGTTCCAGCCCCCCCGATCCCCCTCTGTTCCCCCCAGCTCCCCATAACTCCCCTCAAATCACGAAGTGATTCGTTTATTTTTACGTGATTTTTAACCCAATTTTGTTTGGGTTAGCTCCCCCCGTTCCCCCTCAGCTCCCCACAGCTCCTCCTCACCCCCCCCTCCGCTCCCCCCCCCCCCATCACCTCATAACCTATTCCACAATACACACACACATACAACTTAATTATAAGTTCATGCGTATGCATTAATAATTTGGTTACGTTTCTACTTCTCCCTTCTACATATTCTAAGGTTAACATTATATTAACAAATGTACAATAAAATTACATTAGGGTAGAAAAAACGTAACGCTTACAACCGAGATAATTATTCTATAATAATAATAAATTTAGCAAGATCGTTAGTTCCTCCAATTCTCCATAGAAGTTAAAAAATAATAAACAATTAATGCTATTTAATGCTTTAAACAAGAACTTATTCTATTTGTTTCACATTACAGCATTTTATATGCCGTCTTAAACCGTCTGATCCTTTAAAACCCTTACCACATTTTTTGCAAATTTTTTTTTTATGTCCTTCATTATGAATTTAATATACTGCAATAATCAAACAATGACAAAGGCATTATGTGCATAAGCCAAAACTAAAAAAAAAACTATTAACATGTATTATTTTAATTCATCTTGTCAATTATAATATATTGCTAACTGCACAGCTGTTGTCAAGAAGTGAAATAATGTTGATTTAATTATTCTATTTATAAATTAACGATATTTAGACAGATTTTGATGATAAAAGTTGAATCGTTTCTACCACAATGATCTAAACAAAATTTACAAAGACAACTTAATTATAAGTTTATGCATATGAATTAATAATTTGGTTTCATTTAAATTACTCACTTCTGCATATTTTAAGTTTATAATTATAAGAGAAATAGACACTGAACCGGGAATCTCCCAAATGCTATTAAAGGAAATTAGGGCAGCTCAAAAAACGTTCCCATATTGCTGGTTGAGTCGAAATTGTACACGGTAAATTACATGATGTAAAAAATATAAGGTGTCTTTCAAATCAGATATTGTAAGAGCTAATGATAGGGCTGTCATTTTTCGACATATTGAATCAATTGTTACGTATGGATTATTTCATATTCATGTTTACAATGGTAAGAAATTGCCCTTTTTACTTTTTAAATATTTAATACGGAAAAAGCAGGGCAAGCTGATGATCAGTTGATGTCTATACACTAGCACACCTTGTTTTATATATAATCATATATTAGCCATGACAATAAGTATAGACAGCTGATCAGAAGAACATAAGTGCCTATGTTCTTAGTCGTACAAAGTTCTTAGTTATAATGAGTAATCTGACTCAGCACATGTTGTTGCTGATTAATCAATAAACAGTTAGTTTCAAAATAATCTGGTTTATGTAAGATAGTTATCTTTACTAAAAGAATAACAATTATGCGTAATATTATAGTAAGACACAGTATAATACAAGGGGCATATGCACTAAAAGCAATGGTTCTGTGAAAAATTGTTCGTTTAAATTTTGTATTTAGAAGATATCAGTAATTATCGGAGGTTGCAGAATAAGCTGAAAAATTGTTTCTCAAAAGAGAACATGATACATAAAGTCGGAACCAATGACGTGTATTTGTTTTCAGCACAGCAATATCGCTACGATGAGGCATCGATAAATAAAGGTATTTACTTTCAGTCGAAAGACCAAAATGGGATTGTGATCCATTTTATTCATAATGTTTATAGTAAAATCTTTAATAATACTAAAAAAACTGTGCTTTTTAACAAATACTAAATATGCTAATAAAATTTGTTTAAAAATTCTATAATTATTAAAAAAAAATCGTTTTCTGAATACTAATACCTTTTTAAAAAATGAGATTTGTCTGACGTTTAATTTTATTCTGTTTATATCTTTAATACATTTTTTTATAAATTGAAAGTACATTAACTATAAGTATGAAAAACCATAAAAAACGTATACATGCAAAAAAAATTACTTTTATATGAGAAATTTTAAGTCTGTCATAAATTTTTCAAATACTATTAACAAATTTTTAAAATACATACAGTAAAAAAATTTTGTTCATAGTAAGAAAATATTAGAATTCACGCAGTCAAAATAATCTAAACGGTAGGAAGCCTCTTTAGCTGAAAAAAATATAAAATCACTCGAAATTTGTAAAAGCTTTTCAAATAGAATGGATACAATTGTATAAAATGAGTAAATAGTGCCAAAGAAATGTCATGAGCATAAATGCATTAAATCGACAGAATTATTGTACTAATATAAGTATCAAGATAATCTTATATTAATGTAATATAGATGTGATGAAATTTCTTCAAAAATCCGATTATTACTAGTGTGTTCGTTATCGCTTTCATAGATGTTCTATAAGTATTTAAAGTGAATGGTAATTCTTAAAAAATAGAAAATTTCGGATAAAATTGTGTAAAAATCGTAAATGTCACCATATCACACTTAAGGTTAAACTTCCCCCTCGAATAACAACTGAACGAGTGTACTTAGTGAAAAATCATAATGGACCTGTTTTAAAGAACGTCAAATTTTCTGCAAGAATGTCAATGTGTTATTATATTCCGTTAGTTAGCTGCGGTTTTAAGGATGGTCGGGAGTATCATTGCTAAAGGGGTGAGGAAAGGGGTGTCCCCGGCCCCGCGCAGCCCTACTCCCCTTACCGCGCACCTCCTCCCGCAGCCTATGAACTTTATATTTCGTTCACGTTTTACATTGATTTACTTTGAAATGCGCCATAACGTGCCTCGAAATTTTACTCACCGATTGTAAAAACACCAATGTATGAACAGATATGCTTTTTTTTTCACATCTCTGCATTTTTAAAAGTTTGTTGTCCATGTCAAAAGTTGATTTGAGGTTAAGTCCCATCAGAACGTACGTTAAAGAGCTGAATTTTGACATGAATTTATTTCAAACAATGACCCATAAAAAATACCGAAAAAATTCATGGTGATTCAGGACACTTTAAAGAACAAATTCACAAAGTTTCATAGTGATCTCTGCATTTTCATACAACTCCCGACCATCCTTAAAAA
>JAPYYV010011302.1:0-27481 GCA_030522625.1 Copidosoma aretas | reverse complement strand
GATTACTTATATGTATATTCTTATATCTTAAAGTTATCAACAAGTATAACTACAGTTTAAAGCCTCGAATATTAATTCATCAGTTTTATTAACATGTTATGTTCTCAAATTTATATGAAGTTAAGAAACCTAAGTTGTCAAAACTTTTACCTTGCTACTTCATAATAGTTATAAAACATGTTATTGTATAGGAAATTGTTTTCTAGATAAAATTAAAGCTAAAGACAATAAATTACCAGTCACTAAAGTTATTCTTGGTATAAATGCTCATTTTTTCTATTCTTCCACTAGTAATACTTTTTGCTTCAATATTGTAGTGTAATAATTTTCTTATTTGAAGTTTTTTTCCGTTCCATAGTCCATCAGAAATACATGGATTTCTTATAACATTACAATAGCATATATGTTCCAACTTAGTGCGTAAAGTGAAAGTCCGGAAATTATCTTTGGTTTAATCAGCACCTTCATAAGTTGTATGATCTACGCTGTCATATGTTACAGTCTCTTTAGTCATTAAGCTTAAGGGTTTATTATTGAAAAAACACATATATTTATTGCGAGACATTACAATAACGTCGTTTATTAAATAGTTATTAACATAGTTTAAAATTTTAGTACAAACATTATTTGTTATCTATTTTTTTTAAATTGGAAGAAATTCGATTCTACCTTTTACAATTTTTAATAGCAACGACGAAAATCTCCTATCAATCAAGCGAACATTATTTTCAATTGTAAAAATTTGCACAGTAGCTATAAGTAAGAATATTTTATTGCTTCTCTAACTATTTTTACATCTAACTATACATAAATCTAAAGGTAATCTAGAAGTTCTATGACTTGTCGATCCTTTTGGAAGAAATATAAAAACTATGCCTGTCCGTGTCATTGATAAAATTTTGTTACTTTCAGACATAAAATATTAAATTGATGTTTTGTACAAAAATGTCTTAATAAATCCTCTTAGACCATCGACAAAAAAAGTTTGTAGTGAGAACTTAAGAGTAAATGTAGGTATCACCGTTACAGCTTTAATTATTGCCACCCGTATTTAATCAGATGTAAAATTTTTCAACTAATAAAGATATGAAGATATGATTTTGAAAAAATACTAAAATGAACACGCCGTACCAAAAATGTAACACTTACAATTACTTACTATTGTTATTATCTAGACTCGATTATGTCCGCAAACTATAATTTAATTTGACTTTTGCGTAGAAAACTGCAGTTCAGTGCATAAAACACTTCGCTTACGAATCATTTTTATCATACATAGTATGTCTCGATTAATGGAAAATACTTGTTAGCATATAAGGTATGAGCTTATTTTCTCAAATAATTTTAAGAAATGGACAAAAAAATGTTTGATTCAGTTGAATTTGAATGGCGGTATTTCATACAATCTGGGCCGCTGCCAAATCGAAAAAACCCAGACAAAAGTCTGTAAAGACAATAAATCATTTTGAATCGTCTCAAGATTGATGGTTTGGGGATTTTTGGGTTGCTGATTGGAAATGTAAGCTCAGAATTGCAAAATTAGGATGGCAGATCTAAAATGGCGGACATAATTCTTAATGTGCTTATATAACTTGCCTAAAATTAATATGGCAAGTGATCGCTGTTTGCATCATCGATTATTATTGTTTATTTAAAACTAAGAAAACAGTTAGAGGTAAGTGTATTGATGCATGTATATATATATTTTTTTTAATTAACAAATGTTTAATTGATACAGTCAAAAATAATAATATAGTTTTAGTACAAAAAATTCTTATTGTAATCAGACTTAGAAGTTGATACCTTAGATGCACTTGAACTCCCTTCATCGAATTAAAAAAGTTCAGCAATATTTTCATATGCAGGAGTAAATGGAGGCTGAAGTGGCTGCAAGAAATTCTCAGACAGGGATTTTGGTTGTTCATTGTTTTTTCTCTATACTTTTTGCAAAGCATAGCCGAAACTCTCTAAATAATGTATAACAAGCCTCCTGTGTTTCCTCGGACAGTTGACCAATTGGCAAAAGCGAACTACGGATCACATATTTTTTATGAATCAGAAGCTCTTGAACAGCCGTAGGCATGTAATACCATTTTTACAGTTATATATCCGTACACGATATAGATGTGCTGTTTCTAAGGCATACTTCTCACAAGCTTTAGGATCTATTTTAAACCACTAGATATTGCTTGTAGTATAACGTAGAAACGATCAATAAGTCTCTTATCTGAATCAGTTATTTTTGCGGATACTTCTGAATGTTGGAAGAAAGCTTGTGCAGTATTACCATCATCAGATATCTGCCAGTTCCTGCCTTCGGCATATCGGCAGTCAAGTGCAACTCTTTCTTGAAAGCAGACTGTGTTGGCTGTGTGCAAGTCCTTGGTAGGGGAAAGAGTAAAGGTCATCATAGATTATGGTGAGTGAAATGTGCGTTATTTCGGGACTTTTAAGGACTTGATGCATTGTTGACTGCACATTTTTTAGACTTTACACTTGTAGTCGCCACACGTGCATAAGACGGGAATAATTATAAGCGTATGCTTCACAGATCCTTCATAAAACAAATTATAGTTTGTAATGTAAAAGATGAATAACAGTGAAAAATATAAAGTAAGTGACATGCTGACATGCTGTCATTCGCGTCATATTCGCGTTACTTTACGGGCCAGCTTAGTTGGTCCTGCTTCAGCACCACAAAATAAAGGATATGTTACTGGCTTTGTTATCGTCTTTCATTTGCCATTACTTAAATCGGTGTACCTTTATGTTTGTACATGTTACGCACTACTGACAACTACAACATTCAGAGGTACTATGATTCTCACGGATGTCACGTTGAGCATCGTAGTACATCTGTAAGCTTCTATCATGTGTTCTTCATTCTTTTTGCAAACTTGCCAGCCTCTAATATCTGATTTATAAGATGTATGCAGTAAGCATTTGAAACATCGAATCCAAGCATAAAGTGTCGACAATCCGAATTCTAATCCATCTTCTTGAACGGGCAGTTTCTAAATATGATCTAATCTGTTAAAATTAGAGATCATCTCTAGACAAATATAGCAGCGTTGAGCCATTTGCATTCCATCAGAGAGTTGCATACCTCTTGATCAATCATAGTTAAACATGATCGGAAGTTGACAAGAATAATTTTTCGTTGATATGTAGAAGGGCGAGGCTCAAGTTTATCTATTTATTTCTGTATATGGCTCGTCGTATCTTATATCAGTTGATCGCTTTCCCGATTTCATTGCATTATGATAGGTCTGCAGTACCTCGGTGAAAATGGTCTACGGTTTTTCAAACAATAATCATCTCATTTGTTTACGGGTCTTCACAAATTAGTTTCAAAGGTACGAAAGCAGTGAAAAAAAGGTTTTGATCTGATGCATGCAAGTCCAATTCTTGCTTATAAATTCTATGCCCAGAACTACCATCTACATCCCACTCTCCGAACAAAGTCATATTCTGTAATTGGTCTTCCAATAAACGCTTAAATACATCATTTCTAATTTTAAGAATCTGTTGAACAGTGTGATAAAGCAAGTCCTGAAAATTTGTTTCTGCACTATGCTCACTTACAATGATTTTCGAACTAGGATAACACTCTTTTCGAACGTTGTACAATTTTTTTAATAAGAGATAGTTTTGATGATTTTTGGAAGCACGCATTACGAAGCTGCTGATATTTGTTTCTGGAAAAGTTTTTTTCAAAATACACAGATACAGCTTCATCTAGTGTGAAATTCTTCTCCTTTAATTCAAGCAACTATATTGATTTTCGATATTTTTCTCTTTTACTTGGCAAGCCAAGTGTAGTGTGATGTACACCGTGAGCAGCATCTGATTTTCGTTTTCCTTCTAAATTCATCTGCACTGCAAAAGCAAGCTCCTCCGTTGTATTACATTCCCGGAAAGACTGTATTCTTCTTCGCTGATTTATATGACAACTTACTGAATTCAGATCATGATCTGCCGATTGCAGGACACTTTTTCATTACAGTGGGAAATCGCTGTGCTGTATCATGTTTTTCTGGCCCTTCGCGCGGCTGAACGAATACCTGCTGAAGCGTAACATTTCTGTTTCCGATTTTATACAGTCTTAGCGGAAATAATAATATAATAAATCGTATATTACACAGTTTAATATTTCTGATATATATAATATATCTTCAACCGTTCTCCGTTAGTCTAATAAAATGTTTTTTTCATACGATGGTACTCACTCCAATTACTTCTCATTTTACTAATCAATCTGCTAATAATTTTTTTATATGGATCAGTTAAATTGTATGGCAAGGGATTAACTGTTATTAACATGCCTTGTTTGATGTTACAATATATTGCTAAAGCGGTTCCGTTTAAATCGATTTTTGAAATTTCAAAGATTTCTTTCCTTGTCAACCCATCTGTGTTTGCCATCTCAGAACTTACCAGACAACAACAACAATAATAATAATAATAATGATAATAATAATAGTAGCGTCTGTCTTTTATAAGGTGTAAACTAAATTTTTATTAAGTACATATTAATAATAATGCTTTTACGGAATACAATGAGTATATACAAGAATAGAAATAAAAACGTTCATAAGAAAATAAGAAATGTGTAAGACGCATATGCGCATATTCAAATAGTACACGTAACGAACTTTGTACAGCTGATGTAAGCACTTGTGTGATCACTTGCCTATTAGCTTGCGTACTCTCTTTGTGTAAGAAATACAGAAAGGCAAAGAAGTAAGATAGAGAGAGGGAAACCAGGAGTGAGAAAAAAAGAGAGTGAGAGAGAGAGAGGAGACTGGCTGTGAGAGAGGTGGAAAAAGGAGAAAGAGAGAAAGAGAAAAAGAGAGTGAAAGACAAAGACGCAGAGGGAGCGAGAGAGAAAGAGAAAACACGAATCTATACCAATGCTAACGGTCTCTTGAGCGGTGTGGTATAATACAGAGTTACATAAATTCCCACAATAAGTGATGTTGAACTTAAAAGGGCAAATATGGACAGCTTGAATACAGACATTTGATCTATAATACATATATCTATAACCTGCAATAATTTGTCTGGTGGTTAAATCCGGAACATTCAACTATTGTCCTTTGCCACTACAAACTTTTACAAATTTTTGGATTAAAAATCACGTGCACTAATCTTCTTCTCGAAATTTTTTGGTTAAGATAATAGAATCTTGTAAAATGTTATTAAATATTACTTACGTATAGTAGATGATTTCATTCTACTTCAGTGGATTTGAGGATTTTACCATCGATAATCGAAAATCCAGCACACGAATAATTTTTTCTCTTCCAAACATACCGCTGCTTGCTTGTACGAACGCTATGTTTCAACTAGCATCAGTGCTACAACAGTCGAGTTGGAGACTTCTGACAAATGTACTTAAATGTACTAGGGGTTACTAGAGCCAATCCTAGGTCGAAAAATCCCTACAACACTGTCATTTTTTGGACTATTGTCCGGGTTTTTTCGATTTAGCCCCACTGTGCGCTGTGATGGTATTACTGTCGTCAGCTCGTTGGAGTGAACAACTTAACTTAACCTTGTAACACACAAAACAAAGTAATCTCGACCTAACATTATTCTGTTTATTGGAAGTTTTAGTATTTTTTCTTATACGTACAAGCATCTGTCGTAAAAATGACGATAATGAAGAGTAAGAATTTAAAAACAGGCACATGCAGCTTGAATAGTATAACATATACTGTTAGATTATTCTTAAGAACAATTAGACTCAAGAAAAAAACTACGAGAAAAGTATAGCAAGAATGGAAAAAGAGAAAAAAGCAGAACAAAATTGTATAAGAGAGAAAGACTGGATTGATAGAGAAAAAGCAAGACTACAAAAGCAACAAAAACAAGTCAGAGAATTTGGAGAAAAACATATTAGAGAAAATAGTGTATTGAAATTTAAATAAAAAGAAAGTTTCATTGAACAGGTCGATATTTCTCTACAGCAGTTGGACTCTGTTTTTCAGTATCCAATAATTGTACAACATTACGTAATTTTGAAGTTTATTAATATTATATTAATTAACAAAATCTATGTTATAATATACTGAAAAATTTTTATTATAATTAATCTTATGACTTGGATAAAACCAATTTTTTTTATGCTATTTAATTTTATAAGCTCCAATAAAAAACAAAATTTAGTTGATTAACCCATGAGTGCATTGTAAGTAAGCTTTTAAGGGGCTCCGACAACTACCGCTGAAGTCAAAGAGGAATAATAAATCACCTTTCGATTTTAAACCAAAAAACACGTTTGAAAATCATTTTGTTATTTTTAATGTAATATAAACCAGCAAATGTCATATTTATATGAGGAACGTTAATTTTTTTTGTAAAAAAAGGTGCTGTTTTGATCAGTCTTTTTTACCTATGCGCATGAGGTTCAAATTCAACACCGCAGCGCACAGACAGCAGAGTCGGTATAATAGCTGCTGACTCCAAGAATAAAGGTATATCGTATAGTCCTCTGTCAACGGAGACTGATATATTTTTATTTATCTTACAAATATCTCGCAATATTGACCGATTACCCATCTTTTTTAGCACGGCATATAAAAGAAGAAGACGTCGGCTTTAAAAAGTATGTATTCTGCGGACATAGTAACGTTTGACTTTCTATAGATTGATTGGGGATATAAGTAAGGTCAGCATTGGATTCAGTGAACCTTTATTTATACGATATGATTTTGAAGTACTTTCTAAATTTATCCAAAATGACATTTTACTATGTATTTTCTGACATAAGAAACAACGCATAAATTTTTCTTAATTGAAATAGTAACTTAACCACACAAGCTTCTTTGAAAATTTTATCAATTTGAGTATCGTGACAAACTAGGCCCATATGTATAGCCGTTTCTTTATGCGTATCATACTGCTCACCAGAAGATGTTTTTATACTATTAAAAGACATTTTATCTTTTATATTAATTAATATAAATCCCAGATAAAATATCGCTTGATTGATTGATTATACAACGTTTGATCTACCGATAGCCATATAATTTTTCATACACGTAGGTTTACTTTAATTTTCAGTCTGATCCCTAAATCTATAATATTCCGGACTGTTAACACATTTTACAGTTTCGGCGGACTCATTATTTTCATTTAATTTAAACCACCCTGTTATTGGTGTGATCCAATTACTGTTAGCTTTATTAATTTTGTTTCGTCAAAAACTATCAACTGTTTATTTTCAATGTCTACAGCGAGATGAAAGATAGTATATCTCTGACCACAAAAAGGAAATCCTTTGATCCACCATGCTACTTCCATTAAACTGAAAAAACGAGCGTCCAAATATTTTTAAATTTATTCACGTATTTCCTCATCATTATTTTCTTTTAACAATTTACAAAATGCTGTATGACCACCTTTGTACATATAATCAAAACCATATTTTATACTTTGAATTGATGCACAGCATTTCACATTTATATAAGAATTATAATTTATTACCAATGATTACCATCAGGAATCACGATATCAGCAGGACTTATCTACTAGAATCCTTACGCTACTGATTTTGATTTTATAAATAGAATTTTTAGTAACATTCTTTATTCATTTGAACTCTGGATATCCATTTTCCGTGAATGTTGTAAACAAGCTAAATTGTTTTGGAAAATTTATTTCGTATAAATTTTGACTTTTTTTGAAACAAGAAGTATAGTCTGAATTAGGTCCATAAAGCATATGCTACATCACTTATTATCTTTGTATTTTCTTGTTATCAAATGTAATTTCTTCTCATATATATGTATGCCTATGATCTGATGATAATTCGCACCGCGCCGCCGTTTTCTGCGTCGCGTGGTGACTCAAGCACAAACAGAGGAGTCGGTGCAAAACATTAGCTGATCCATTCCCACAGTATGGATAATGCATTAATTATGCCAAATTCTAATTATTAACTGCATGCTGACCTTAAAATTTTGATAGGGAACCAAGTGCAGGTCTAGAGTTAATAGATTATCCAAAGTTTTGCCTCATGAAAGTATTTGGTGAGTCGTGACAGCGTTTTCCATTCGGTGAGTCGAGTCGGTGCCATGCATTTAGTATATCTATATACATCAATCGATGTTCCCCTATCAGCGCATGAGGGCAGCGTTTTGTAGCGTGTTTTATTATGTGTTATGTATAGATATACTAAATGCATGGCACCAACTCTAATCACCAAATACTTCCATGAGGCAAAACTTTTGATTATCTATTAGCTCTAGACCTGCACTTAATTTCCTATCAAAATTTAAAGGTCAGCATGCAGATAATAATTAGAATGTGGCATAATTTATGCATTATCCATTCTGTGACAATGGATCAGCTAATATCTTGCACCGACTCCTTGGTTCGTGCTTGAGTCACCACGTGGCACTGAAGACGGTGGTGGGGTGAGAATAGCTTACCACCGGGGTAAAAAGTTAATAATCAAGAAGGCAGACCTTTTTTTACAATTAAATTGTATAAATGTGAGCAATAACGGTACCATTATTTTCCTTTTTTCGAATTTCATCAAAAATCAATTTTATTTTTGTTCGAAATACCTAAACAGAGATATCATTAGGAGTCGTCTTTTCAGAAAAATCTTTCAAGATTTCTTTTACCGCTTTCAATTTTGGATTAGAAGTTATAGCTATGAATAAATCAGATTTACCAAGTCTTTGCATTATTGCGAGATATAATCTTGGTAATGTCGCTGCATACATCTAGGTCCACCAACGTCAGCTTATGGCTAAACAAAGAGACTGACAGTTTTATATAATTTTTTTAAACTGTCAGAAATATTCAAAACATCGTTCATGATATGAACCAGTAAAACTTAATAACATTCTATGGGCAAATCATTCTGAATTCGTCTAAAAAAACGTTCATTCTATTACTTTCCATCATTACACAGGCAAGCAAAAATAAATGCTGTATTACCCTTCGTCTGTAAAGAAAAGAACTAAAGTTAATTTAATTAGGTAATGCATTTTTTACGGGTGCCTCACAGTCTCCCTAAGCCCACCCACGTCCCCTTTATTACTTACGGGGGGCCAACACCCCCCAAGACAAACTCATACTTTTTGGGCCCCCCCCCCCCCCCCCCCCCCCCCCCCCCCCCCGCACAGTGGGGCAAAACTTACTTTTTATGTTTAAAAATCTGTAGACAGCGCAAATCTTAATGGATTTTCGATTATTTTTTTTTTACATTCCTGAGCACGCCCTCAGCTTTAGTGTACTACTGCAACTTTTATGATATCACGTAACCTAACCTTAAAAAAGCTAACTTTTATGTTATAGCCGAAGAAACCTGGATTTAAAGAATCGATTTATTGACTGAGGTAGTTATAGAACTTTATTAAAGGAAAACACGATCAATTATACATACTTTTAAATACAATTGAAGCCACCAAAGTATTACATTTCGTTCCTAACCTTAAAAATAATATAATTCAGTATTACGCTTGTTTTCCTGACTTTATAAGTAATAAAAGAAAGTTTTTTAATTTAAATGATCTATATTTAGGTGCATATAGGTGCATATAGGTGCATATAGTCATTTACTGTTCTTTGCATTTCTAACCTCAACATTTACCCTGTACACTTTTTCTGGATTATTACATCATTTTTTTAAACTCGAAGTAGATCATATTACTTGTAAAACAATATTTCTAGCAAAAAAAACAATAACATTTTTCTTTTATCTTACAAAGTTGAGTGTAATTCTCACATCACTGCTACTACCACAGACTTTAAGTGAAATATAACGTAAACTTAGAAAATCAGAATCAAATGCTGTTGAAAAATGAGGTGGTAAATGTGGAGTAAACAGACTTGTTTGAATTCTTTTCTTAACCATAAAATGCTCTATATTAAAAAGCTGGAAATAATTGTCAGTGTATTGTGTTATTTCAAGCCCGTGAAAAATGAAACTATCTACTTTTCTTGTCATACTAACTCTATGAGGCATTAAAAATCTCAAAAATATTATGAATTTTACTTTTGTCACAGAAATAATTTTAATTACAATACTCACAGTTATTACTGCGAAGCTTAATCCCTCCATTTATAATTATTTTGATAACCTTTTCTACTATCACATTTTCAATTGTTTGATATTTACAAACGGTATCTTAAACTGTAACATATTTTGAGCTTCTGCACTAAGTTCTCTCTCCTTTTTCTCTTCTTTCACACGTAATGAGGTAATAAGAGGATCCGATGACAGTAACATATAATGCTTAAGATCAATATTAGTTGATACCCGGTCAACCATTCTACTGTGCCCAGATCGTGCTTTTCGAAATTTTTTGTTGTTACTTTCGTGTTGCTCTTCTGAGAAGTATCCTATCGGTAAATTTAAGTATTTCATAATGTCACTCCCATGTATCAATAGTTTATGGACTGATGGGGGGATCTTATACTAAGGGTATACTTTAACACAAAGGTTAGCGGTTTGTAATGCGTAGACCTTAAACTCAGTTGTATCAATTTTCTTCTTGCCAGTTATTAGCTGCATGATGACGTACAATCGTTTAATAATATTTTTGTCTATACCAGTAGCTGCAGCAGAGATTTCGTAATTTTTGAAAAACGTTCTGGCCACATTTCCCGTATTTGATGTCCCAAAACCTTGTTTTACAACATTAACTGATATTCCCAACGAAGACTTTAATTTATTTTGTATTACTTTTTTCTCAATTTCCCTAACTTTTTCTGTTCTTCTGTTATAGCATGAAAATTTTTTAAATCTAAATTTTGACCAATATGAAGTACGTATTCTAAACATCGAATCCAGCAGTGTAAGCTTGAAAACCCAAATTTATAAAAAGTCACATTACACGGTAAATTTACAACATATTTTAATTCATTGACATATTTAAGCCCTACTCCGCAAATGTTACAGCAACAAGAAGCTTTTTGTTCAGTCAAAACGTTGATTGTTTTGCCATCAATCAGGGTGCAGTCCATATTAAAATTTACTGGATATTGTACGGCATTAATAATAAAGCAATAGTATTTAACTTTGAGCAGTAATCTTGAATAATGAAGATACAATTTTTGTGTCAACTCTGGAGTCTAGGAAGCAAGTAAAAACTCAATTGGTCGACAGTAACGAACAGAAGACGGTGTGAGACTTTCCCAAATAATTTTTTCGATACATCGAAAAGTCGGGATCAGACCCCAAGTTACATAATATGTTCGGTCGGTACAGTCAAGCATTATTCTGGTACAAGTACATTAATATATAAAAGGTATGTCTCGATATATTTAATAAAATTGATTAAAGAAGCAGATTGGACTAGAAAAAAAGACGAATGATAAAAACAGACATGTTCAGAAGATTAGCCAAACGTGGGAGCAAAGGCTTGTTTGCTACATTCGCACACATTGGCACGTGTTCCACCTTGAGAACAGGCTTCAAAACATGTTATTTTTATGCTAAATATTTATGATCATTAGGCACAGACATCAGTTTATGCGGGTTGTTAAATTCAAGTTATTGACCATTATTTCCGTTTTCATTCATACAAAACATTTGTTGGTTTTTTAACGTTGAAGAATTTGCAGTATTGTAACTAAGCTCTAAATTAATTCAATAACAAGTTTTTGAATCGCACCAATAAACAAATGAAAAATATAAACCACAATCTTGGTTTGGTTGAATAATGTTGATTAAATATAGATTTCATGTCAGATTTCCATAGATTACGGTATTTCCATGAATTCTTTCCAAAAATCTGGTGTAGAGTAAAGCATGGAACTTAACTTTACATTAACAGTGAAACCTTAATATACTTTTATGTCGACTCGGATTACAAGAATTCTTTCTTAAGACAAAGAATCCTTTGTAAAATCATAAGGGAGCTTGTGTTCCTTGAATTGCATGAATTTATTCAACCGGAATCCCTGAGAATCCGTTTCGATTGATAACAGTAATTATAGTTACTTATAGAAACTAGATGATGCTCACCATGCAATTTTTAAAGTTTACGTTATATTTCACTTAAAGGCTGTACTAGTAGTGCTTGGAGAATTACACTCAACTATAAATATAGGATAAAAGAAAAATGTAAATGTTTTTTTTGCTAGAAATATTGTTTTACAAGTAATATATTCTACTTCGAGTTTAAAAAAATTATTTAATAATCCAGAAAAAATGTACAGGGTAAATGTTGAGGCTAGAAATGCAAAGAAACAGTAATTGACTTATTGCATCTAAATATAGATCATTTGAATTAAAAAACTTTTTTTTATTACTTATAAAGTCAGGAAAACAAGCGTAATACTAAATTATCTTATTTTTAAGGTTAGGAACGAAATGTAATACTTTGGTGGCTTCAATTGTATTTGAAAGTATGTAAAATTGATCGTGTTTTCCTTTAATAAAGTTCTATAACTACCTAAGTCAATAAGTCGATTCTTTATATCCAGGTTTCTTCGGCTATAACATAAAAGTAAGCTTTTTCTAGGTTAGGTTACGTAATGTCATAAAAGTTGAAATAGTACACTAAAGCTTAGGGCTTGCTTAAGAATTGGAAAAAAAAAAAAATCGAAAATCCATTAAGATTTGCGCTGTCTGCAGATTTTTAAACATCAAAAGTCAGTTTTGCCCCACTGTGAACCGCTCCCGTCACTCCCTATTTTAGTTACGTTAAGCCCTGTTTACCAATGACCCCAAAAATATGATATTCTAGATCGATAATCAAGTTTTGTCAAGTGAAAACCTACCAATCCATATTTTTACACGCAGAAAAAATGTATTTTGGTACAATGTTATTCTACTAAGTGAACGAATCAAGAAAGTGCTTAGTCTCAATATATGATTGATTGTTATAATATTTACCGAAATTTGTGTATCTGACTACCTGTTCATAAATTTCTGATATTTTCTGATAAGAAGTATATCTGCTCCGCCATATTGATGGTTACATGCAATTTGTACGTGGAATGTAAGCACCATTAACTGACACTAACCGCTGGCTGCACAAAAGAGAACGTACACAAATGAAGTTGGTCGAGGGGGAGTTTAAGGAATAGTATGATCCGGTTCTGATAGGCTGTGCCATTAAACATGATAGCTATTAGCTACAGTATTCCTAGATTTATGTATGTCCAAACGACATGTAGCTCTGTTCTCAAATGCAAATAGTTGCACACAGCGAAAAAAGTGTCCTTACATAATGTGCATAGTAGACAATATTTTATATATTAAAATCAACTAATGAGACTTTAGGCAAAGCGAGCACAATATTTTTAAATTTAAAATGTGGATAAAAACACGGTCAATAATTATTGACTTGGGTGGAATATAAATTTCTATTGACTTTGATTTTCTCGGGGTCAACTCAATTTGATGTTCGAATTTATCCATCATATCTGTAAACTGCTACTGCACAGAGAAGGAACAAGTATGGGTGCTTTTCGATAACAAATAACAGCTTACCCAAACACACGAATAACAGTGCTCTGTTGGCTTGGACGAGATATTCTCCCGTTTTGGGAAAGCTGCGCTCCCAAGCTTAGGACAGTAGCAGCGCCAACTCGCGAAGAGCGTTGCTGCCACGCAAGTAGTGGTAGGGCAGTGGCTTATACGTCTTGGCATACGCACGCTCTAACGTTTAGGAAAGCTGCTCGCCCAAAATATAGTGTGAGTTAGACAGTCAATATATATATATATATATACTAGTGGGGTTACGCCCCCTGCACGCTCCGCGTGCCAACCCACATATTTTTATAACTGTCAAAAATGTTTTCTTTCAATAAAAATTTTTTGTCGTCTTATACAAATTTTCAACAATAGCTGTTGGGTTTGACAGGAGGTACCAACTGTATTATAGAGTGTAAGAAAAAAAGTTTGGTAAAGATTCGTTGTCTGAAAGTGAGAAAAATCGAGCTTCGACTTTAGAGTGGTACGGAAGTGACAGGTGCGGAAGTGACATTTCAAGCTTTGGATTACTATTACTGCTCGTAGACGTAGCATAAACGATTTTCCGCTGTTTAAGCGACTGCTGTCAATAAATAACACAAGAAAAAAAATGTTGCGCACCTGTACGAGTAACAGAGTGATGGGCCCAGGGCGATATGGATGTGACCAAGATTTTTGTTCACCCGAAAATAAAAAATTAAAATCTGTAACAATTAAAGTAGTTGGAACTTTTGACGGCTTTGGCTTGTGCGTTTGTCTTATTTTGATGTTGAATTCGAGAAGTGATCACTGAAAGGCTTTACCAAGTACAATAACGTAGTTTTTAAAGTAATTTTCGCTACTATCGACATTTTAGTGCAAATCATGGGACACTGAGTCTGTGATGAAAACTTTTTCTTACTGATTAAAAATGAATGTTATTATGGCATAAATGTGACATACGATGTCTATAATTGACAATGTATGTGCAAAGATATTCCAGAAAACCTTTTTTTTCTATTAGGAGCTTTTATGCGCGAAATTGAGATTGGAAAATCGTACTGATGTGACATTTTGACCAAATTAGAAAAAAGATTTTTATTAAAGAGTAGAGGTATCAGCTTGAAACTTCGTTCCAAGAAAGTTTGACACTTCTGACGAAACTTCACGCAATTTAAATATTCCAATTTAATTCTATTTAGTAGCATGAGCTGTGGACCCGAAGTCAGCCACTAACGGCAGAATCACCCATATACATATACATATACACATGTATAATGAAAGAAATGAATAAGTTTAAAAAAGATAAAGTAAATTTTATTAATGAATAGTTCAAAAGCAGTAAACATTTTTAATATAATAAGAAATTAGAAAGTATTATTAATTTCAAATAAAATTTTTAGTTATGGTAATAAAAAGTAATAAGGCAAAAAATTAATTAAATTTTAATAATTACAAGAATTTAAAAAAATGTATTAGATCATAAAATTATTTTAAACAAGAAAAATAAATAAACCTATTTGAACATCGGAAATACATGCATTTTGTTATTAGCAGTATTTAAAATTTCATTTGCCATCAATAATTAAAGAAATAGGTTTATTTTAATATCACAATTTACAAATTTTTTTGTGCTTGTTTAAATTACTTATACAATAAAAATTTTTAGTACATTTACTGCAAGAATACAACTTATCATAATAAGTTTTTAAAGCGAAGCTTTTTATGGGACGCTCGGCATCTCGGCTGGGGGAGTGACTTTCCGAAAAGTGACACAATTTTGCGACATGGTCACGTGGTCTCCTTCTGTCTGTATAAAAAAATTTACACAGATACTTGTTCGAAAAAATCCCCCTGGCCGGGATTCGAGCCGCGGACTCTGGCGTGCCAGTCTACGACCTAGCCGACCAAGCCACCGCACGCTTTTTATTACGTATGCATGTTACAGTATATGTACGGTGAACTAGTGTGCAACTTTACACGTATAGATACACGTATGCATGTGTGTAGCTTTTCTATGTAACTGTTTAGTATTAGGGCTGTTCGAGGATCTCGTGTGCGGTGTCGCGAGATCTCGCGACGTCCGCGGTGCTGTGCACGTCAGTGTAAAGAACGCGTGTTCTTTACAGTTCGCCCCGTAATCTCGCAAAACTCACATCACTCTCTATTCAGCTACCATAAGGCTGCGGTCACATGGCACACGGAGTCCACATACGGAACCAATTTAAGCCAATAGGAGTGAGAAAGAGGTGTACAGAACTGCAGTACGCCATGTGACCGCAGCCTTATGGAAGCTGGCTAGTGAGTGACGTGAGTGTTGCGAGATTACGGGGCGAACTGTAAAGAACACGCGTTCTTTACTCTGACGCGCACGGCACCGCGAACATCGCGAGATCTCGCAACACCGCACATCAAGGTCCTCGAACAGACCTATTGTAATTGAGTATTATGTGTCAATGTGTGCACATCTGTCTGTGTGCATAATACACACATAGGCTTGATATTTCTATTTTTATGAAGTAGATAAAAAAACAACTGTTTCATGCCTGGTAAAACGATGCAGGCAGCGGATAATAAATGAACGGTTCTTAATAGTATGATGTAACCTTTGAATATTGAAAAATTCGCTATATGTTAAAAAGTTAGCGAGATAGACCAAAAATAACAATTTTTACGAGTTTTGTAAAGGGTAAAAACACAACTTGGCTACAAATAGAGAGGTGTTGAGATATGTTAAAACATAATCATAAGTAAAGGTGTTTACAATGTTTCTTTATAAAATCACGGTGGAAAAATTTCGAAAAAATGACACATTTTTACAAATATGCAGGATGAATTTCTCTTGCCAAAACATAGCCTTACAAATCATTGAAAATATGCTAATTCAAGTGTAAAAAAAAACTTTGACTTGGAATAATTGCCCTATAAATTTATGTTACAGCACTACACACTATATTAAAATTATTGTATATTTAGAAAATTGTTGTACACGCTATAAAATTATTGAAAGAAAATTTAATTTTATAGCTCTTGGGTCTGGTGGTATAATTCCGATACATACCAATATATTAATGTTTCCTGGCCCGTTCTTTTTTCCCCTAAAAACTCTCGGCTTCTTTTTACTATTTATGTATTTTAACTATCTTCGAAGTTGCCTTTTGTACTGTGTATCTTACGCGACAGTCAGTTATTTTATTACTACTTGTATCATACATACCTAGTACAGTACAGGTGTCTACATGTACGAGATAACTTATAATCGAGAAGCAGCTTCGCTTCTTCTGCGGGTTCCGAGACCCACACGCATTTTTTTTTGTGATTGTTTAAATACTCTTTGTTTTTAAAATTTTTGTCACAAATCTCGCAATTTTACACTGCATCATTGTGTACTGATAAATGTCTTATTATGTGACTTATACCTAACTCAGAAAATTTTAGTCCAATTTTATATAGTGGAAGGCTAACTGAAAATTATTTTTTACATGCTTACATTATGGACGAATGTAATAGAAATAATTTTTTCAGGAATAATCAGACAAGATTAAGAATAGAATGCTATCAAGGTTTACTTGACCATGTAATGAATAGCGCTTCCAAAAAATTTGAAAATGAAAAAATTGGTATTCTCTTTTTTTTACCATCATCATGTATAGGAGGATCCAGGTATATGTAACAGCATTACCAAGATGCTATGGCTATCATGAGAAAATGTGGCAAGCCTGATTTATTTGTAACTGTTACATGCAATCCAAAATGGGAAGGATTAAAAATAATTCTTAATGATTTTCCAGAAAACAGAACAGTTAATGATATTCCAAATATAACGGTGAGATTATTCCAAACAAAATTACAATTGATTCCAGATGATATTAAAAACGGACTTTTTGGGAATATGATTTCATACGTATATACAATCGAATTTCAAAAAAGATGACTACCTCATGCACACATTCTTGTTACATCACATCCGAATGATAAGTTGATTACACCATAAGATGTAAATAAATACATACCAGCTACAATTCCATCAAAAGGTATTAAATTACAAAAGTTAGTTATAAAGCATATGCTCCACGGATCACACAGTATAAAAAGTCCATGTTATGATAAAGCCAGCACAATTTGCAAAAAAAATTTTCTTTAAAAATCTTCTTATCGTCTACAGGATAAAAAATAGTAATGTTAAAATTCCAGTAGACAATTGAATAGTTGTTTCATACAATGAATTTTTATTCAGAAAATACAACTGTAATATTAATGTAGAATGCTGTGCGTCAATCCAAAGCAAGATACATTTTTGACTATATTTATTAAAGAAAGAAACGGAGCCTGACAAGGGAATATAGGACGAAATTTCAAAATACATAGACGGACGTTATTTGAGCCCCATGGAAGCTGCATGGCGACTACAAGAATTACCTCTTTGTGGACGTAGTCATTCTGTATTTCATTTACCGGTTCATATTGAAAACAAACAAAAAATCGTTTTTGATGAAAAGAAAGTTTTAGAATCAATACAAAATTTGAAAACACCACTAACAGCGTGGTTTTAACTTAATAAAAAAGATGAATTTGCTAACTCAACTAAATACATTATTATTCCAGAACATTACATATACAATCCTCAAGCTGAAGAATGGATTAAACGTAAACGCGGGAAAAACAATAAATCTATTGGTCGATTAAATGTTGTCTTACCTAAAGATCAAGAGCGATTTTTTTTAAAGTAAGTAATTAATAACGTTGAAGGCAAAACATCATTAACAGATTTAAGAATTAAAGAAACTGCTGTAGTAATGGGATTGGTAGAGCATGATTCACAATTGGACATTATATTTGATGAAGCTTGCTGTGTTATGTTGCCATTCCAATTACAAAATTTGTTTACTTGGTTTATCATATCTGAACATTTTTAAGGTAATATTATTTGGAATAAATATGAAAATTTTTTCTCCAAAGATTTTAGAAAGATAAAGAAATGCTAGTCCTTTTACACTTAAACGAAATTTTTAAAGTTAATGGCACGTCTTGTAAACACTTCGGCTTACCAGAACCAAAAGAATCAAAAGAAAATATAAATTTTGATGATATAAATGAAATCGAATTTTGTAAACAGAAATTCAATAAATTTCTTAGAAATTTGAATGAAGATCGAAATTTTTTTATTTCATGAAATAATAAGCTCTGATAAGAAAATATTTTTATTGATGGCCCAGGTGGTTCTGGTAAAACATTTTCATACAAAACCTTGATTTATTACTTCCTATTCATGACCCAAAAAGTTATATCAATGGCATGGACAGGAATAGCTTCAAGCTTATTCCCTAAAGGAATGACAAGCCACAGAACATTTAGACTTCCTTTAGATTTGAATACAATTGAAACTTCATTGTTAGAATTTGAATCTGACAAAAAAAAATTACGTGAAGTAAATGTCATTTTTTGGGATTAAGCTTCGATGATATCAAAAAAAGCATTAGAAATAGTTGACAGAACTTTACAAGATCTGTGTAACTCTGACAAACCTTTTAGCGACAAATTAATAATTTTAGGAGGAGACTATTTATGTAAAAAAAATTTTAATATCATTGATAATCCATCAAAACATAATGTTATTCTTACTTTACATAATAGATACACTTATTTCTTAAATAATAAGATTTTAAGTAATATGAATGAAAACAGCGTTATTTATTACAGTATAGATTACGCAACCGATAAACGAGTCGATAAAAGCGACGAAAACAAAAAAATTAGTTTTTCACTCGAGTTTTTAAATAAATTGAAAGAGGCCTTCCACCGCATAAGTTTAATTTAAAAATTAGCTGTATTGTAATGTAAATACGAAATTTTAGCATAGCCGAAGGGTTGTGTAATAAAACTCGCTTAAAAATCACAAAATTATTTAAGTATAATATAGATTGTATTTACGTAAACTATTATTTTCTCATGGACAATTGTACGTCGCGTTATCTGGAGGTAAAAATTCTAAAAATATATTTATTCAAAATAAATCTACAGATAAAGTCCTAATTGAAAATATTGCATGGAAAGAAATATTTGATTGGTAGAATAAATTTGTTTGCTAGTTTAACATTTTTTATCACAAGAACATCAAATAACGAGATTGTAATCAATTTCCTTCACTTAAAAGTTGCAATTTTATCTTCAAACAACAATAAACAACATTTTACAATAAAAATTCTAATTTTACATTTTTCTTAAGGAATATACTTGGATAAAATTGAATATGGAATTATAGTACGTATAATTACTTTACAATATAAGTTTAATCTTTTTTTGATACCAAATAATCAACTAAAATAAATATTGTCTCTTTTTCTTTAGCGAGAGATATTTATATAAATGTCAAAAATGTGTTTTAAAATTTAATTCCGAGGACGATTCAAATTAAGATATGCAAGCACATTCGAAACTATATCACAAATGTGATATTTGTAAAATTGCTATCATTACGTACAAAAATTACGTTCGCCACATAAGAAAGCATAAAATTAAAAAAAAATTTATGCTTACAAAATGTAAAAAAATTTATAAAAGACACTACCATCTTACGAGATGTATGACATTCAATAAAGATAACTCAAATAAGAAAATTTGTGATGTATGTGGAAAAAGTTTCTCACGCAACAACAATGTGTTAAGACATTTGCGAAGATGTAACAAAAATAAAAAGAGATAAATTTTATAAAATATAATTATTGTTGTTCTTGTATATATTGCCTTGACAAAAATTAAAAGTAAAATAGCTCTGAGGAGAGCGAAAGAAAGTAAAAGAAGAAGAGGAGAGCAGTAAGTGATGCTAAAACGAATATAACCACACAAAGGATCAAAATCAAAATATTTACCTGAGAGGGAGATAATGGGGTGGTGAGAGAGAGCTAATGGGGAGGTAAAGGGGGGGGGGGACTGAGGAGAAGCAAGTAAGATCGAGGGGGAGGAAAGGGGAGGGAGGGGAAGATGTTATTGGGTGAAAAACAACGTAAAAATGACCGAATTTTAGCGTCATTTGAGGGGGCGGGAGAGGAAGGGAGGGGGAGATAAATGTCGCTAAATTCTTATGCAACAATATACTATAGAAATGTATATATATATATACATATGTATACAAGTGAAGCTACTAAACCATTCTGTTTGTTACACATATACACCAATAGAACGGAAATATTCTAAATTAAATAAGTAAGTCGCTATGGGAAAGAAATATTATTCTTTGTTTCTAAAATTAGAAGTTTTGGCTAAAAAAAGGTTATAAAACCTGTGCGACTTACCTGCTAATTCTCGTTTTATGATTTTAATCTAAATTAAGTTAGTCTTAAAGTTATCTGGACATAATTATGCGAATGTATAATACCATGCATAGGTGTACTTACGTATATGTCTGTGGTGTAGCTACGTGTGTAAAGGAGCTGGTACACATTGCACTACAGGTATACTGATATCTAATTTCTGTACTATCCTTGGAAATTTTACGCTGTCGGTAATTATACTGTGGGGGCACTCGATATATTTTCGTTACCTTTTAAAGCTACCAACACAGGGTTGCCTTGATGAGGTCAATCAAGATTTACTTAAAGAACACTTA
This sequence comes from Copidosoma aretas, assembly GCA_030522625.1. NCBI lineage: Eukaryota > Metazoa > Arthropoda > Insecta > Hymenoptera > Encyrtidae > Copidosoma > Copidosoma aretas. The sequence continues at coordinate 6,452 of JAPYYV010011302.1, read as the reverse complement.
GAAATTCTGACAAAAGTTTTAAATAAGAATCCAATATCGAAAAGTTATAAATATCTATATCAGATTACAAAATCACAAAATTTACCTTAGTAAAAAATGTTTTTCTAGCGTAAAAATGGTGAACAAAATAATAGGTACACCAAACCACTAACTGCTGAGTGTGTGCAATTACAGTGTCTTAAACTGAAATTCGTGATGACTTTGATTTATGGGTTTATCCTAAAAACCTTCCAGATAATATGCCAATTCATACTTATTTAAATAAATTATCCAAACATAGATTCTATGGTATTTCCTTTGTTATCTCCATCTGGTGATTTAAGTTGGAGTAAAAATTTTTTTCAAAATCCAAAAGAAAAAATTCAAACCATTTTAAGTTTGCAATATTACATTCACGGATTATCGTATGGACCAAAAATTTTAAATTTGATTCTATATTAAGAGCAGGAAAAATGACACAACAATACATTTTAAATGCTTATATTATCGTAGAAAATAATCTTATAAGCTATTGAAGAAATAATCAAAAAAATTTACTTATTGAATGTTATCCAGGATTAATGAATCTTGTTATGAATAGTGCATCTTACGTTACACGCAATTTTGAACAATGGGAAAAGATTAGAAATCATTTTATCTTACCTTCAACATATATATATGCAACAGTATTATCAAGATGCGATGGCTATTATGAGAAAATGCGATAGACCAGGTTTGTTTATAACTGTTACAAGTAATCCAAAATGGAAAGAATTTAAAGATGTATTAAAAAATTTCCAAAGAACACTTTACCAAATGGTATAGCAAATATAACAGTCCAATTGTTTCATACGAAATTACAATCAAGTTTGGATGATGTTACAAAAAACAACTGATCAAAGAAAATAACATATTACGTTTATACTATAAAATTTCAAAAAAAGCCGGCCACATGCTTATATATTAGTAACATTGCATCCTAATAATAAAATAATACCTCCTAATGATGTTGATAATTATATTTCTGCCTGAATTCATTCAAATGACGAAACGTTAAAAAAATTAGTAATTAAATACAGGTTACATGGTCCTCATAATTTATATAGTCCATGTTTAGAAAAAAATCACAAAATTTGTAAAAAAAATTTTCCAAAAGATTAACGTAAATGTACATATATTTAAAAAAATCGCTATCTAGAATATAAAAGAAGGAACAATGTGTCAGACAAAAATATATACAGGATTAAAAATAGTAATCAAAAAATTTTTTTTGACAACTCAATGGTTATACCATAGAATAAGTTTTTATTAATAAAATACAAATGTCACATAACGTTAAACACAGCAAAACAATAGAAAGCATAAAATACATGTACAACTATATTCATAAAGGAAGCGATAGAGCATTTTGTAAAATACAAAAAGATATAATTTGCGAAAATGATGTACATGATAAAATTAAACAATACATTGATGCATCATAATTAAGTCCAATGGCAGCCGCTTGGAAATCACAAGAATATCCTATCTGCGGTAGCAGTCATTGTATTTAAATTTACTAGTACATCTGAAAATACACGAAATATAGTTTTCGATGAAAACCGAATTTCTAAATCTGTGAATGATTGCAGAACACAACTTACAGAATGGTTTGAATTAAATGAAACAGATAAAGTTGCTTGAAATTCAAAATACGTAAACATTCCAGAATACTATAATTTTAATAAAACGATTCAAATAGGAAATAAGACATCGTTCCTGGAAATAAACTGCAATAAATTGATTGAATGTTATTTTTTCGAAAGATCAAGAAAGATTTTTCATGAAGTTAATATTAAATAAAAAACATGGTTGTACATCTTTTTAAGATTTAAAAACACATTAAGGTAAAACGTATACAACTTTGTAAGAAGTTGCAATTCGCATGGGTTTAATTGAACACGATTTACACATTTGGACTATTTTTGAAAAAGCTAGCGTTGTTATGTTACCAAATCACTTGAGGAAATTTTTCGTATGGTTTTTACCTGCAGAAAATATTAAAGGTGATGAAATCTGGAAAATGTTTACAAGCAAATTTATAGAAGACTTAGAAATAAATAAAGAAAATCAAACTCTTTTACATTTAAATAAAATGTTCATATTAGAAAGAAAATGTTGTGAAAATTTAAATCTACCTGTTCCAGAGAATATTATTCTAGATGTAAATGGGACAGAACACGTCAACTGCTCCGGCGCGGGCGCTACCGCAGACGGGCTATGTGAACTTGAAACACGCCTTCTTCACCTCGTCGTTTCAATGTAAAAAAAAAGATGGATAAATGCTTAAAAAAATATTAACCTACGTATTTTTTCCTCAGCTTTCTAATGGTTAACTTGGTTTTTTAAAATTTTTGCATTATAACCTAAAATAATGGAAAAGCTTAAAAAACACGCAATATCTCATATTTCTACAATTTTGTGAATTTTTTTGACCATTCAGATCGAAAGATGAGACAATTTTACGTTAATATAGCTTATAAAAAAAAGAGGTTTTTCATATTTTCTTAAAGCATTTAAACGACGATTAATGGGATGTACCAGCGCCGCCGCGCCGCGCCGCCACCACGATCGGCTCCGCTGGCAGGCACTTTCTCTGTATGTACTGACGATGTAAATAATAATTGTTTGACATTAAATAAAATTATTTAATAAATGATTCGTTGATACTAATAATTTTTTTTTGGAAGTGAGTTCATAATTAACAATCGATGATTAATAAAAGTTTTGATAGATCGATCGAGAAATAAACTAAAATTTATTTAAACATATCAAACATTAACAATATCACTGAAGTTTCTACGTGCTGCATTACTTATTTCGGTTTTTTGTTCATTTTATCAACGGTAGTTATTGATGCCAGCTTCCGTACTTTCAGTTTTGGAAAACTTTCATAGTAAGTGCTCAAAGAATTTTTTTTAGTAAAAATCTATTCTTATTTGCTGGTATAAAAGCGTGATAATTTAAAGTACCCAGTAATATTTTTGCTGTAGAAAGTCGTTCTTTTAATTTTAAAGCAGTATCCTTGTAATCGTTTTTGCTACTAAAAAAAACCTTCGTTTCTTTGCAGTGTTTTTCGGCCCTTCGAAACAAATCTTCCGGTGTTAAAATATGGTTACCCGACGAGAGCTGTAAGCTCGATCTTGTAGCGCCACGTTTTAGATTTGCTCCTATTTCATCGCAAGCTCCCTTTTCATGAGCTGTAGCATGAAAGTGCCACTCTGTATCTTGAAATCTTTTTCATGGTTTAGGAGGAGGTAAAAATTGCTGCGAGGCACCGTCACTTAAATAATAAATTTTTTTTGGTTCAAAATTTTCTTTCAAGTAATAAATAATGATATTTTGATAAACGTACACAGCAATCGTATCGTGGGGAAGATTATCTGAGATTATAGCCAAACTTTTGTGCTTTAATTCATTGTTTATCTTGTAATATAATAATATCGTAAATATCGTTGCCTGGTTGTTGTTCTAGTGAAAAGACTGAGCCGAGTTTTGAACCACAAATGCGTAATTGTCTGCAAAATCAAATCTAACAATGAATTCCTTTTCGATTAGATCGTTCTTCAAACTTTTTACAAAAGCAGATTGTTGCTATGCAAAGTAATCGTGTATCATTAACTTCATTATCTTCTCTCCAAGTAAATCCAAGTACTCGCAAATTCTTAAATTGTTTGAAGCTATTGTGCCTCGATCAGTGTGCATCCATGTATTATATTTAATTTCGAAAACTTTTTCGGCTTCCAAACACTCTAATAGAATTTTTTTAAGTTTTCCGTAATTCGGACAATCTAAACAGCTCTCTAGATAACAATTTTCTGTGGGATTGCGGCATACGATTGCATTTATGCAGTCAATGTAATTAGTAAGGGACAAGGCTGTTGGTTTAGTTAGCTGTTCTAATTTATTTCGTCCAACATAAGTTTGACGTTTCGTGATGTACGCAAACGCAAACGTTATGCGTACCGCTACTATCTGCTAAAACGAATCGAGGCGGCTTAAGTTGCATAAACTTCGTAAAGCCAACTTTTACGTCTTGATTTTAATTGTTAAATAAAATTAACAATTTATTTAAATTACCTAACAGTAGAATTTTTTGAACATGCACTCGCTCGCCATTATCCTGTTTAAGAGAAATAAAATCTTTTAATCCTGGCATTAAACGGCTAATATTATCTTGTTCGTAAAATTTTTTAAGCAATCTTTAACCTCATCAGATAACACTTTGCCCTTTTTTTTTAACGGGTGATGATAGTATCCCACACTCGGCAACTAAATTCAAAGCTTGTCTAGCTTCTCTTTTGGTGCAACCAAATTCCTTCATGAGCTCTTGACGATTCCAAAACTTGGGAACAAGGGTGAGCAACGTGATTCTTTTACTCTTATCGTTCGATGATACGAGTTTCTTTTTTATCTGCTCCAAAACTGCAATACCTGCTTCATGATATTTACCATCGTAATCGTTTTCTCATCTATGAACTTGAAAGCTCGACTTTTCATTTTAAGCAAATCATAGCTTAGTCTGGAATAAATTTTTCCTACCTAGGGCAGAAAGTGCGGAATGGCCTTTCTGCCCTTGGGACGCATTTTCGGCCCTCCTAATCATTTTCGGCCCACGCACAGGAAAAGATTTTCGGCCCCGGGGGCCGAAAATTTTCTTTCTGCCCTAGGGCTGAAAGTGATTAGCGGGCCGAGAATGCACCCACGGGCAAAAATTTGCACTTTCTGCCCTCGGTACAAAAAATGCTGTCCTCTCCTCGGGCATAAATATACAACAACCGCGCTCTTCGGGCGCGGTAGTCGTATTTTCTGCCCTAGGTAGGCAATGTACTATAAAAGATTCCTTCAAATTGTTCGGGAATTTTACCAAACTTTTATTGATATAGTGATTCTCTAATCGTAATGGATTACAACGCACAACCATTTCTCAAAGGTTTTTCGTGAATCTCTCTGTTGTCGATCGTCAAGCCAGTTTACTATTCAATGTATATAAGCGTAGAGCAAAATTATCTTATCTTCAAATCACAAAGAATACAATTACTTATCGGAATACCATCGAATGCAATATCAGAAACATACTTGCGAAATAAAGGAGAAAATTATAATCAATAAACCAAAAAGATGTTGTCAAAACTGTTCTCATTAAGTAGTTACCATCGTTGTAGATTAGGGCTATTATTTTCATCGTCAGTACATACAGAGAGAGAGAGCGCCCGCGAAGCCGCCAGCGGATCTGCTCACGGTGGCGGCACGGCGCGGGCGCACAGTGGGGCAAAAAGCACTTGTTGGGTTCAAAAGTTTTCAGAGACCACAATTTTCAATTGATTTGGATAATTTTTTTTTTATTTTTAAGCTAATAAAATTTGCAAGATTTTTGTAAAAGCTGAATTTCGATTTTTTTGTTAACGTTAACTGTGCCTAACCTTAAAAGTTAAAAATTATCCGTACCTCTTGAATTAAACACTTTTTAAATAGAAAAGTAAACGTTACGCAATAAAATTTGGCAAAAATATTTTTAAACATATATGTTAAGGTTCTTAATGACAGTTTTAACATAAAAATCGATAGAATCAAGATAGCGAATCCAAGATGGCGGACCAAAATATGATAAAATGCCCGAATCTCAATAAAAAATTATACTCGGGGGTTTTTGGGGTCGCTGATGACGAATTCATGATCTAAATCTGCAAATCCAAGATGGCGGATCCAATATGACGGACCAAAGTCTGATAAACGGCTCGGATCCCCAAAAAACGTTCAACTTGGGGGTTTTTGGGGTCGCTGATTACGAATTTTAATTTGAATCTGTAAATTCAAAATGGCGGATCCAATATGGCGGACCCAAATCTGATAAACGGCTAATATCCCCAAAAAATGTTTGACTCGGGGGGTTTTGGGGTCGCTGATTACGAATTTATGATTTTCATCTGCAAATTTGAAATAGCGGATCCAATACGGCAGACCAAAATCTAATAAAGGGCTTAAATCCCCAAATAATGTTTCACTCGGGGGTTTTTGAGGTAACTGATTACAAAATTATGATCTAAATCTGCAAATTTAAGATGGTGGATGCAATTTGGTAGACTAGAAACATAATATCATAAGGCTTGTAGCAGTTTTAGGTAAAAATATGTCATCGATAACAAAAATTAATAGATACTGTAATTTTTATACGGTATTATTGATTAACAGATAATATATTAAAGACTTATTTTCAAAGTATTTTTTTAAGACTGCTCACGTTACTTAGAAAAATAAAAGTCAAACCCAATTAAGAATAAAACGTAATCAAATAGCTGTAGTATTAAAAGTAGTTTTATCAATATAATTGAACTACAATTTTTTGGTAATTGTATCACATGTGATTTATTAGCTACTTAATGCTTCTTTATTCAACTTTCATAAAATATGTATACATTCAGTGGTTTATTGAC
>JAPYYV010011301.1:7500-16051 GCA_030522625.1 Copidosoma aretas | reverse complement strand
ACCGCGAGATAATAACTAATTCACTGGCGGTCGGCTGCGCTGCCGATCGTTACGAGACGGCTCCGATGTGCTCGGTGATCGATCGGAGCATAATCGACGCAAGCTCGCCCGTCGTATAACATCATGTACAAAGCTCATCTTTGTCGTAAAGACCGGCGATACATCTCTCTCTCTCTCTCTCTCTCTCTCTCTACCTCTCGCTTTGTTGCAGGTCATGGAGGAGACCAACACGTACGTAACGTGGCCGTCGAGGCTCAAGATCGGCGCCAAGTCGAAAAAGGGTATACAAGACAAGTACTTTATTGCAAGCTTTACTTTCGCCGTCTCTCTCTCTCTCTCTCTCTCTCTCTCTCGTCATTATTTCATTCGATCAAATTAAAGGTGCACTCGCTGTGCTGTACGATCCTAAATCCTACAATGACACAAGTATTATAAGTATACAGCGCTTGAAACTCGGGGGCTCGGGGGCTTCCTTCGTTTCTCCTCTTCCCGCGCTCTGACTTCACGATCGCCTTATCGCGATGCTGTCGAGTTGACTCACAAACCGCGTATGATACTGTATCTCTCACTCTTGTCCCCCGGTTGAATAATATCCCTGCGGGCTTCCTATCCCTCCTATATCGATTTCATCAGGCATATTTAGCCGTGAGCTCTTTGGAGGCCGAATTTCATTCCTATCGTTGGTTTGAGCTAACTTTATTTACGTAGAATCCGTGCAATTTTCTAGCTTTGAGATGATTTCATCAAAGTCATTGAAAGTAGATAGATCAATTTTCACTGAACCGTCCATACACGCACAATACACACAGCATGTTAATTTCCCGCCGCAGATCCGCACATCAAAGTTACCGGTCTTCCGGACAACGTTCGCGTGGCCAAGGAACAGATAACGCAGGTCTTGGATACACGGGTGAGTGTGGCTCCCTCGATACTTTCATTGTTTTTTTTTTTTTTCCTTGCAATGATTTTCCTCTCGTGTGCAATCTAATGATTGAATTTTTCTTTTTCTTTTTTATACGCTCAGCAAAACAACCGAGTCACGATGAAGCTGGACGTCAGCTATACCGATCACTCCCATATCATCGGCAAGGGCGGACTTACAATCAAGAAAGTGATGGAAGACACCAGCTGTCACATTCACTTTCCTGACAGCAACCGCAGCAACCACCAGGAGAAGAGCAACCAGGTGTCCATTGCCGGGGATATGGAGGGTGTCGAGAAAGCTCGGGCTCGAGTCAGGGTGAGTCACTTATTGTACTTACATTGTACTGCCAACTTGTACCAATAATTATACCCTCGCTTGTATTGTATGTATACCGATGCCTCCCACGAAGACTAGCAGTATTCAGATTTATTGGGGGAAAAACAAATATACCTTAATCGTAACTTTCCGAATAGCGTTGCAGCAACACTTTCAAAATCATTATGAAACCAGATATTTTGTTCGTCAAAATTTTGAGGAACGAAAATAATTGTTTTCAAGTATTTAACATTTTATTGACAATATGAACAGTGTTAGTCTTCGTAGGATGCGTTGATATGCACTCACTATAGCTCTCGGGACGCAAAATTATGGTATTTTTTTTTTTTCATCTGCACACAAGTAGAACGATTGGAAGTGTTTTAAAACGAATTTTCCCGCAGTTTGTTTGAATCACTAACAACACGCGTGCTTGTGATTTTTTTGGGAAATAAAAGCCATACTTAAACGTTCAGTAAGAATTGAGCCCGTGTGACGGCGATGGTTCTTTGATTTGTTTGCGATCTCAAATTCTCAATTCTGTTTCAGTCTCTCACTCCTTTGATCTTTTCGTTCGAGCTGCCTGTAATGAGCAACAGCTCGCAGATTGCCGCCGTGTCCGGCAGCACGCCCTTCGCCAGCTCGCCCCAGGTCGTCAACATTCAAAAAAAGTACAACGTCCAGGTGATGTTCCGCACCCGGCCCAAGCTCCACGCGACACTCGTCGTTGTCAAGGGCTGCGAGTGGGAGGTCGACAAGGTTAAGGAGGCGACCGTTCTTCTCATCCACCACATGTGTGAGAATCTCGCGGTAAGATGAAGCGTTTCATCCTCTCCTCGCGATTCGTCGATTGGCCGTGAAACTCGATAACGTATCCGCGCTCATATCGGAAGGATAATCAATTTAACATTTTTGGGATTTAAATTCTTGCGGACGAGAGAAAGAAAAAATAATTTATGACTTATTCCAGAGCCAGATTCAGGTGCAGATGACGATGGAAATCTCGCCGCAGCATCACAGCATTATTTTGGGGAAACAGAGTAACAATCTCAAGTCGATAATGCAGCGCACGAGCACGCAAATCATGTTCCCCGACGCGGGCGACCCGAACATACCGAGCCTCAAGAAGAGCAACGTCACGATCGCCGGCTCGATCCACAACGTGTACGCGGCGCGGCAGCAGCTGGTGGGCTGTCTGCCGCTCGTCCTGATGTTCGATCTGACGGAAAAGACGCTCAACACCATCACGACGGACGACGTGACGCGACTGATGCAGAAGCTCGACGTCTTTATAACCGTACGGCACAAGCCGAAGCAGAGTACCCTTTCGATTATCCTCAAGGGCCTTGAGCGCAACGCCAGCAACATTTACGAGGCCAGGAGGCAGTTACTGGGTTTGGAAGACGTAAAGGTCGTCGCCGACATACCACAGACATACAATATCCCGAATCCATCGAGCTTCATCCTGCAGGGATGTTCCGTTCCACTTGGACCTTTCGCAACCGGTAACGGTCGGTGATGTTCAACACACCTATTGATTATTCCTCATTTTTCAATAGATTAGTTGAAAGACAAATAATCGGTTTTGATTTCAGAAAATCTGCTGAACAGCGGTAACGTGACCAGAAGTATGTGTACATCGCCTTCGTCGTTTTGTCGCCTATCCTCTGCACCCGATCCGATGCACTCGTCTTCCGGTAACGCCATGAACTTCCCGCCTGCCTGGGCCTTCAATCCCGTGTCTAATTCGCTCTTCTCACCCGCCTCTCTGCACCCCAATCATCTGGCCGCGCCGTACGCTTACCCACCTCATCTCAATCAGCTGCTGACGCTGCAGCACCAGCAGCAGCAGCAGCAGCAGCAGCAACAGCAGCATCAGGTGCTGCAGCATAATATAAGCAAAGGACTGACGGGATTGGGCTCGCAGGTGCACGCAAACGTGAACGGCCTGAGCAACGTGCTCAACAGTGCTTACCTCGATAGCATGCGAAACGGTCTCTTTTCCAGTGATGGCAAAGACTGCAGTGGTGAGTAGAGATTTTTGCCGCCCGTTCAATGGAGCGGGTTGAACATGAGCTCATAAACGTTCTTTTTTCAGCATTTTCGTCGATAAGTAGCGTGTCGAGCTCGCTATCAAGCCCTGGTATGAGTCCGCGCAATTCCTCGCCAATAGATCCCACTTCTGCTTGTCCCGATGTGAGCACAAACTTAGGTAATGCTGAAGAGATCGATCAAATTTTCCAACGTAACGTAAGATAATTCACAAAGTGAAACTCTTTCAATTCCTTTCAGATTTATCAAACGTACTGTCTGAATTGACTATTGCCAGTAATTCTCGAGCTATAAGCAACGAGAAAGAAGCGACGCAACTGGAAGCGCAAGCAAATTCGCAAGACTTAGGGGCAATGACGTTCGACTATGAACAGAAAAAACTTATGGCTGTCAAGGCCATGCAAAGCAAACCAAACGCAAGTGGTTACCGTACTCCGACCTCCGTTTGGTCCGGATATGGATTAAGTCAAACACTGCCTTCAATTTCTTCTGCAGTTGAGACTAGGGATGTAAGTTAAATAAAATTGAAATTACTTCGTCTTGGTATTCTTACTGATGTGACCGTCCTAAAAAAAATTCAGGACTCATTCGGCCAAACCTCATCGTTATGGAAAGACTCGACTTCTACCCAAGACTATGGCGTTACTTCCACCAAAGACGAGACATTAAATTCTAAAATAACCGGCACGATGTCCAATTACGTCGAAAACATATCAAGTTACCAGCTTAAAAAAATGACTACGCAGCAGCACTCGAACCTATCGAGCCTGCTAACTAGTTCGGGGCTTGAAAAATATATTCGTACGTAATTCATTTGATGGTTTGATTGATTAGCTAAAGAATATTTTTAATTAAATTTTTAAGTGCCAATTCCAATTCTTTTTTTAGGTTTATTTGCGTCTCACGAAATCGATATGGCTACTTTCCCGTCACTCACAGAAAAGGATCTTGCCGAACTCGGCATTACTGCTTGGGGTGCTAGACGCAAAATAATGCTTTTAATTTCTGGTTGGTATATTTTTCCCTACTACTCTTTAAAATACTATTGTAAAATATCAACCTTTTTGATGCATTTTTAATAGACATTAAGAAGCAAAACAGTCCGTTCTCCGGTAGCGCAGCTCCAGGAGCTGAAAGAAAGTTGTCTCTTGCATCATCGACAGCAACGGCATCTCCAACTCCCGCTCGAAAAAGTAGTCTGGAAAGTAACAATTGGTAAAAGAAAAACTAATAAATACACCAAAAAATCTTCTGTTTGTTGTTATAGTACTGTGGACATTAAGGAGCAGGCAGCAGTAAGGTTATTTAGAGTTGGCGCGTAATTTTAATATTTGAATGAAATTGATATTAGGAAGTTTGTTGAGACTTTGTTATCTCTTGCTTCAAACAGACACTAGTCCAACAAGTATCCTAGTTTGTTACATGATTTTTTTTTTTTTTTTCGCACGTATTTATATTAGAGGTATATAAAAAGTAGCACCCTGGTGGTGCGAATTAAGTTTGAATCGGAATAAATTACTTAACTTTTGCTTATACTTGCGCGCAATAGTCGCGCAGTAATAATCGTGCACCTTTGCACGTTTGTAAAATTGATATGGCCGTGCATTTGTTTAGTATAATACAGTGAACGAAACGTAAAGTTGAGAATTGAATAATCGTTCTCGATAAGTCGAGAGGGAAGCTAATCAAAACTAATACAAAAAACGAATGCACTGGTTACTTTCAAATTAAAAGAAAAGTCGATAGAAAAAAAATGCATGCACCAAAAGAGATAACGAGACAGAAGAGAGAAAAAGCCAAACTGACAAAAATTTGTAGCTATTAGTGCATCTAAGTCGAATCGTACAAATCGTGATTTATTCTTGCGCTCGCAATTTTTGGTCTGTGATGATGTCTGTGAAGAATACGTTTTTAGTTTTTTTCTAACTATTAAGATTTAAAAAAGCATTATTTCTAATGTATCAATAGTAGACGTATAAGATTATGGTAATAATATTCTACAAAGTTTTGTATGCCTTCGATGTCACAACGAGAACAAAGAGAATATAGTGAAAAAATGGTCTGTCAGATTTCACAAAACAATAGATACATAGAATCTTAGTTATTATACATATCGAAATAATTTGTTTCGTTAATCGTATTTGCCCTTTAGATAATTCTGCACCATCAAATGCTAATGTAAAAGCCAATATGATCATAGGGTTCAAATTTCAAAATAACTTATGCGTGTGCAACTAAAAGTATAATCTGTACGAGACTTTGAGAATTTTCTAACACGACCATAGTATTCACTTTTTATCTCTTTCATTAACGGGATCTCTGTCTCTCTCCATCTCTTTTATTATACTTTAACAAGCGTACTCATAATAACACGCTCAGCGTGTATATACGTATATTTATATATTTGCACATAATCTCGTTATAAATTATTAAGTTTGAATCTATTTTTTCACCTTTTTTTTTTGCAAATGAAGTATAACGTTAGGTAAATCTCGCGTTGCCGATAATATATTATTTGAAACAGAAAATCGTAGTTCTAAGATATTCGGTCAATCCTTTACGTAAAATGCAAATCACTAGAATGACTAATAGTTTTCCAGAGTTTACCTAACGAACGATTTTACCGCTGAGAGTTGTTGACTAAACTTGCATAGTTTTAAGCGTTAATTATATTGAAAATCACCTGCGAGCTTTTGTTCATTACATGAAATGTGTCTATGTGATTGTTTAAGGATGTGCTATTATATCTTCTCAATGATTATTCTACTTTTAAAATAGCATCAGAGACGTTGTTTAAAATCCGTTGCAACTAAACTCTTGTCCACCAGTTATATAAGTAATATAACTAAGATGAGTTGTCAAAGTTGAAAAGCTTTGTTCCTTCATTCTAGCCGTTGATTTCAACTTGATAGTAAATTTAATGATAAAATGATTTGGTATTGCGATAATTTTTGATTATGTCGATTTAGTTAAATTAGCTGCATGAGTAACTAACTGCTTTTTGATATCCATACTTGTTATAGCCAATCGAGTAAGAAATGTTTCTGAGGAAGAATTTTAGAGTCTATCTTTTGACATGTGATCTTTGGAATGATTATATATCATTTATTAAAATTTAGTTTCAATTTTAATTTCATTGTCATTAGCGTTGTTTTGATGTATGCTATTCCCGTTCAAATTAATGTTGTTGAATTGAGGTTTCTTTCCTTTTTTCTGTGCGAATGAGTGGATTGTTTATTATTTGTCGGAAATACTTGTTTGAGATTCATTCAATCATTTTTTTTAATAAGAGGTAGAGCAATAAGTACAAAATAAAAAGTATATTTTGTGAGAAATTAAATTTACTATAAAGTGAAAAATATTAAATTTTTAGTCGAAGAAACCATTTAACTGATTTGTTAAAAATCATTGTGCATCATATTTTTGAACAGGTAGTCGGCACATATGAAGGAAAAAGCATTTTATGACTTAGAAACATTTTTTAAAATTAATATGGCCCGATGAATTGGCTGTCTCTCATGATGATTGATTTATAATTATTAGAGTGTGTATGTGTGTGTGTTTTTGTAAGCAAGCATCTAATCCATACATACTTAATTTTCTGCTGCACTTTATCAATAATACAACCATTTTTGGTATGATGATAGCTGGTTTAATATAAGCGAGAATATAAGTGAGAAATGCATTTTTGTAACACTATTTTTAATAAACTCAAGAATTTATACAAAATTATCAAATGTTCAAATAAGTTTTTAGATTTTTATAATATAGTTGGTTACTACAAAGAGGACACCTGTATGGATCCATTGTTGAAAACAGTGCCTCCAAACAATAATAACAAAACACATGTGGACATCCAGCCCACCTTGGAAGAATTGGCAATTGATTGCAGTATGCACACAGAGCATTATTTTCAAGCCTACAGAATGACACAATTGAACTTTCTTTTTTCTTAGGCAGCCACAAGTCATTCCATAATTTTTGTAAAAATTTAAAATCTATCATTGGTAAGCCTAGGGTGAACAATTCTATCAAACCATGCCATAATAATTCCCTTGTCACGTAAGAATACCCTATGGAACGAGGCTTATTCATATCCAAAGAGTAATTGTACAAGCCCAAAATCCTTTCCACAAAACGCGGTTGGTTTCCATAGTACAAAAAGAAAAAGCTCCAAATAAAATTCAATAAGTGTAAGAAATTGTCAAATTGATCGACATAACCTTTGTATTTGCTTCTCTGATAACCCAGTGGCAGTCTCGAAAAAATAAAGTTTTCATTTATAAAACGTTCCCTCATATAGTTAGGCAATGATGATAGTATAAATAATAACAGAGCTTGTCTTCTATCCAAATTTTTGTATGAAATATTGAGTAGTTGTTGTCCAAAAGTAGAGCTACTATTTCGCAGAGAGTAATTCCATATGAAGTACTTGACTAGAACATCTATCTCTGGTTTCCACTTGACTGCTTTGCCAGGAGCAAAATATTTCGTTACTTCTTCCGCCTGATTTCTCAGGACCTTGTAAATTTCCTCATCTAGTTGCACTGAATCTAACTGATTAATTCTGGACACAAATTGCGAATCGGACATATTGGCACTGGGTATTTTTTTTTTTTTTTCATTTAAATATACTTAACAAACACAGATTAAATAACCAGCTGTGGCATGAAAAATTAAAAACATAGAAAAAATTCTTTAGCTAAAACATTTTCCACTGGTTGCTGCAAATGTCAGAAACTGCAGAAGCAGCCGATGTTTTTCACTTTGCATGCTTTTTATATATGGTATGACTCCCTGTCTCCATAATTTCTTTCTCCCATCAAGAGTGACGAAGAGCTTATACTTACTTATTATTGAAGAGTCCTAACTCCCAACCAACACTCCCAACTTGGGACTCCCAAGTGTTGAGTTGAGTGCCCCCTGTGAGTATAAGTAGGGCATGCCTTTAGAAAAAAAGAGTCAGACTCAGACGTATAATATAAAAAAAACAATATATACAATATGTGTACATTATACATACTTATTATAGAGATTATTATGCCTATGTGTATAATTATTCAGGGGATGCTTCAGTGCTTCTACCTTCTACTTTTACATTATTTTTGATTACATTATTAATGAATAAATGTGTGCAAAGCATATTTTTATGAGCATTGAAAAAAATCGAAATTCAACATAACGATCGAGGGACGAGGAAGGCAAACTGCATAGTATATGTCCATCATGCGATAATTTCTATATGAAATTGAACAGTAG
>JAPYYV010011301.1:0-2500 GCA_030522625.1 Copidosoma aretas | reverse complement strand
GACAAGTTGCCTAATACTGCATTTCTATATATGTATATGTACAGTTACATTTTGAACGATAGAACAATTTCATTAGTATATTTTTTCATTTTTATATAGTTCTACATTGTCCCAGTCCTTGCTGATGAAGTTACAATGTATTGATAATTCTTGCAGGATATATTGTTTAACGTATACAACTACAACAACTATGCATTATAGTTTTAAAGTTACAACACATCATCAAACAACAGAGTTTAATTTTAGCAGAAAAAAATCGACTTATTGACTGTGTGACGGAACAGAGAAACATCTCGGCCGATAACCGAGGTTAAGCAGCATTGGCCGCGGTTACTACTTGGATAGGTGACCGCTGCCCTTGTATTGTAAAACTTTGGCAATCGGATCGGTATTTTTTCACACTTGACACTGTGAGCGGGTGATACGCAAGACTTTAGTCTCGGTGTCAAGCCTACGAAATGTAAGCTAGACATCGAGTTGGAACTCAGTAAATGCGCTAGGCCGTTCCGCTAGGTTTATCATCATAATTTTTCCCTTCGGGTTTTCCTGGGATTTTCCCAGATTTTCCTTGACCCACAGGCATAACTCTGGGCTAATGCAGAACGGTTGAAGGTTTAAAATCGAGTTTAAAATGTTAACTGCCAAAATAAAACCGCTTAAAGAATGTGACTGTAAATTGCTGAATGGCCAAAAAAAGTGAATTAAAACAGTAAAAAAAAAAAAAAAAAAAAATCAATACAAAACAAGCAATGAATTTAAATATTACGCACACTTTTTTCTCTCACAGCGCTTCATAAATCATCGTTGCATTTTTTTCTTTTATATCTGTTTTGGGAACTTCAACATATTTGCATGAAAATTCTTTCACCATCATAGTCACGATTCACGAAGGTGCCATGTGTATATTATACACAACGGCGTAGCTTTTTGCATAAATCGAACCGCTGGTTGCTCATGTAATGCATAATTACTTGAAAACTGTTAGGAGACAACCTCTGTTCGATGTCATCTAGTAATACAAGAAGTGCTATCCCTAGGTTTTGTGGCTCGGTGTAATTTGTGAATTATATTTCTATTGTTGTCATGTCGATGATCGACATTAATTCTTTTTATTATTCATATCATATAATACTTATCTCGGAATCCCTTTTTTTGTTACAGACATCAGGATAATGTTTTAAAATTTTTGCCAGATGTAGGGTTAAAAAAATAAAATATTATATAGCACATATAGAACGGAAAAGTGAAGAATGTCCCGTGTCGCATGTATATTGCCACTCGGAAGAGGTGAAGCTCGATGCGAAGTGGTACTTACAAGGTGGAAAACTTACAATCTGAGCGTGCTTTACTTCAGCCCGTGGTGCTCGCCGTGGTGTGTGTATTTAATATCACTTGTTCTGCATGTATACCGTCCGATAATGTTCACCTTTAAACCGGTCAAAATCGGTGAAGATCTCTCCAACTATTATTTTTTCCGAGTCATAATTACTGCTCTTAGAAAAGCGAGTATATAGAAAAGTATCAGGCCTGGGTTCGAAAAGCGGTGAGATTCTTTCCTAATGAGCATTTAATGCGATTTATGCTTTGAATGATACGTTGCCCCCTCAACCTTGAAACCAAACAAAAAACATCGCTTCGTCTTTGCAGCGAAGGAAGTTGAAGAAAAGTCGTTATTTCACTCCAGTCGCGTAATATACCAGTCTGTTTACATTGATTTAATATGGCATAATGACTTGAAAAACTTGTCTTTATTGAGAATTGATACTTGATTAAACAACAAAATTGAATTAAATATATATATAGGTACTGCGCGTTTGTTTGAGAGAAAATAATATTTGAGTAGACGGGAATAATGGGAATAATAAAAGCAACAAAATGTGAAATAAAAGAAAATAGTAAAGAGAATGGAAATTTTGAAGAGTTGAATTGAGTATGGGCAAAACAAACATAAAACTCATATTATATCAGACAGGCAAAAAGAAAGGAAAAAGAGAACCATCGATAATACCATTATAATTATACACCTGCATATACCCTACATCTGATCTGTAGGCAGAGTACACAGCCATATTATTTTTTCTGCCTTCGGTTGCTCTGACGGTTCGGATCGATTGATGAATTATCTCATTTTAGATTGTACTGTATATATAATCTCCGCTTTCAACGAACCTTATACTGTAAACCATATTTTACCCAAAGATATACCTTGCATAGTTGTCCTGCCGACACATATAAGTGTATCAAAATAGTAGTTTTCGTCACACATATATAAGCACCATCGCCGCCAGAGCAATTTTGCGGCCGCAGGGTAGCCCCGGTTGGGTGATTTTTTTTTTTTTTTTTTTTTTTTTACAAAAATAAATACCTACTTGCGTAGTGTATTTATTTAAGAAGCTTTATAAGTCCTTAAAGGCTACTATAGCTACAGTATGTATTATTACAGTGAGTAGTACATTAGATTTTATATAACTGCTGGTTTTGGGTACATTGGATTTTTTTA